>BQMF02000816.1:0-93970 GCA_027922465.2 Turritopsis dohrnii | reverse complement strand
TGTATTTTGTCATGAATTACTCAGAATCAGAGTTTTGGTGCTAGGTGCCCAGTGTAGAAAACTCTGTGAGATGTTTGTGTTTATGTGTGCATATTAAAATTTCATAAAACTCCTGTGCTTCCAAGAAGGCAATGTCAAGATTCTCCTTAGTTTTTTCAGAAGATAATCAATAAAAAATTCTTTTTTAATTACAACCATACAGTATACTGGCATGTTTTTAGTTTAAAACTAGAAAAAAATTAACAAATTAAACTTCATCTTATTTTCTTCACTTTGTACGCCACTGTCGCTGAATATTTGTGCATGCACAGTTTATTCAGGCAGATAAAAACAAACTTTATGAATGTATTTGCAAGTCATTGTTGTATTTTCAGGTTACTGCTATTGCTGGTTGTCAGGAATGGTTAGTTCTTCTTGTTTAAGTTGTCATGTTTTTGTATTGTTTTAGAATAGAAATTGTAGTCAGGAAACTATAACTTTTTGCAAGAATTTCAATGAGTTTAATATTTATAACAGTAGTGAAAACGTGAAAGAGGCAATGAAAGTTGGTGATGGGGATTCTGTTAAAAAGAATGTTAACTTGTAATTTACTTATCACTTTTTGGCTCATTGAAACAAGCCTTTCTACTGCAAAAATTTCAATGACATCCATATTTCTAATAGTGGCAGCAATGCAGAAGAAGCAATGGCAGTTGGTGATTCTGTTGGAAAGACTATTAACTTGTAATTTCTATTTTTTTTCTTGTTGTTAGTTATTGTCTATAAAAAAACAGCACAAAAACAAAACAAACGTCTGTCCCCTTCTTCTAGTTTTCTTCTTTAATTTAATTATTTTATAGTGACTCAGTATTGGCAGACAATGCTGTTGCTTCTTCATTAAGAAATGACCAGTATGGAATGACATTTAGTGGAATGGGAACGATTTGCGCCGTCATAGAAAGGACTGTTGAGAGGAATGGGAACGATTTGCACCATCATTAGAATGACTTTTAGAGGCATGGAAACGATTCGCATCGTCAATGGAATGACTTTTACAGGAATGGGAACGATTTACACCGTCATAGGAATGATTTTCAGAGGCATGGGAACGATTTGCATCATCATTGGAATGACTTTTAGAGGCATGGATACGATTTGCACCGTCATAGGAATCACTTTTACAGGCATGGGAACGGTTTGCACCATCGTTAGAATGACTTTGGCAGGCATGGGATCGATTTGCACCATCATTGGAATGACTTTGGCAGGCATGGGAACGGTTTGTACCGTCATAGGAATCACTTTTACAGGCATGGGAACGATTTGCACCATCGTTAGAATGACTTTTAGAGGCATGGAAACGATTTGCACCATCATTGGAATGACTTTGGCAGGCATGGGAACGGTTTGTACCGTCGTAGGAATCACTTTTACAGGCATGGGAACGATTTGCACCATCGTTAGAATGACTTTGGCAGGCATGGGATCGATTTGCACCATCATTGGAATGACTTTTAGAGGCATGGACACGATTTGCACCGTCATAGGAATGACTTTCGCTGTTATGGGAACGATTTGCACCATCATTAGAATGACTTGTAGAGGCATGGGAACGATTTGCACCATCATTGGAACGACTTTGGCAGGCATGGGAACGGTTTGTACCGTCATAGGAATCACTTTTAGAGGCATGGGAACGATTTGCACCTCTATTGGAATGACTTTTGCAGTCATGGGAACGATTTGTACCATCATTAGAATTACTTTTACAGGCATGGGAACGATTTGCACCGTCATAGGAATGACTTTTGCTGTTATGGGAACGATTTGCACCATCATTAGAATGACTTGTAGAGGCATGGGAACGATTTGCATCATCATTGGAATGACTTTGGCAGGCATGGGAACGGTTTGTACCGTCATTGAAATGACTTTTAGAGGCATGGAAACGATTTGCACCATCATTGGAATGACTTTGGCAGGCATGGGAACGGTTTGTACCGTCATAGGAATCACTTTTAGAGGCATGGGAACGATTTGCACCTCTATTGGAATGACTTTCGCAGTCATGGGAACGATTTGCACCATCATTAGAATCACTTTTACAGGCATGGGAACGATTTGCACCGTCATAGGAATGACTTTTGCTGTTATGGGAACGATTTGCACCATCATTAGAATGACTTGTAGAGGCATGGGAACGATTTGCATCATCATTGGAATGACTTTGGCAGGCATGGGAACGGTTTGTACCGTCATTGAAATGACTTTTAGAGGCATGGAAACGATTTTCACCATCATTGGAATGACTTTGGCAGGCATGGGAACGGTTTGTACCGTCATAGGAATCACTTTTAGAGGCATGGGAACGATTTGCACCTCTATTGGAATGACTTTCGCAGGCATGGGAACGATTTGCACCATCATTAGAATCACTTTTACAGGCATGGGAACGATTTGCACCGTCATAGTAATGACTTTTGCTGTTATGGGAACGATTTGCGCTATCATTAGAATGACTTGTAGAGGCATGGGAACGATTTGCGCCATCATTGGAATGACCTTTAGAGGCATGGAAACGATTTGCACCATCATTGGAATGACTTTGGCAAGCATGGGAACGGTTTGCACCTCTATTGGAATGCCTTTCGCAGGCATGGGAACGATTTGCACCATCATAGGAATGACTTTTCAAGGCATGGGAACGATTTGCACCGTCATAGGAATGACTTTTGCTGTTATGGGAACGATTTGCACCATCGTTAGAATGACTTGTAGAGCCATGGGAACGATTTGCATCATCATTGGAATGACTTTTAGAGGCATGGAAACGATTTGCACCTCTATTGGAATGACTTTCGCAGGCATGGGAACGATTTGCACCATCATTAGAATCACTTTTACAGGCATGGGAACGATTTGCACCGTCATTGGAGTGACTTTTAGAGGCGTGAGAACGATTTGCACCGTCATAGAAATGATATTTAGAGGCTTGGGAACAATTTGCACCATCATTGGAATGACTTTTCGAGGCATGGGAACGATTTGCACCGTCATAGGATTGACTTTTCGAAAGATTGGAATGATTTGCACCGTCAGTGAAATAACCTTTAGGGGAATGACTTTTAGATCTTACTTGACCTTCAAAAAATAATGACCTGGGTATTAGTATTTTTAACACTGTCAATATATAGTTCCAGCGGAGCTCCAGTTGCGAAAAGTTCGAAAACCAGATTAGAAATATTAATGTAAAAAATGGTTTTTACCAATTCCAGCGAAAAGCTTTCTTGGACAGATGATTAAGAAGTGACATTGTTACGTTACGCATAGTTATAGTGCTGTTGAAATTATTCAATTTTTAATTATAGTATAATTACAGTACAAGTTTAAGTTAATAATGTAGTTTATAGGATAGCAAAATCTATTCTTTACTACTGTTGCTAATTTTGCAATTTACCGTATTTGATCACTTCACATACAAAAGATTTTTCAAAGTTATATAAGTTATAGTTAAGTTATATAAAGATGTTAACTGTTCCATGTGGAATGATAATATTGGAACCAAACTGTGGAAATATCGTGTTAAAATGATATTAAATTGATGTTTCCATCATGTTTCCAGAGAAAGATTTTGGGAAAGGCAGGAGGAGGACTTCCAAATGCTAGTCACCCCTGACCAAGTGAACTTGTATATGCAGTCGCAAAATGCGTTATTGGCTGAAAAGCTTTTAGAGGAATTTGAATCAGGCCAGTTTAAAGACATTACGCAAAATGAATACTGTGCTGTTCGTGATCATTTGGTTTGCCTTCTTCATTTTAGCCATGGTCACAGATCTGGCGTTTCGGCTAACATGCTCTTAAAGGAGTTTGAGTCTGCGAATAAATGCCAGGAGCAATATGTGACACGAGTACGGCACCACAAAACGTTTTATTCGCAAGGTCATGCTATAATATCGCTACCAGAAAAGCATTACCACTGGTTCAAGTTATACCAAAATAACTTTCGTTCTCAAACCAACAGTGTTAGTGAATCGTTTTTTGTTTCCTAGAATGGGAACAACTTGACATCCGGTGACATGAGTAAACGAATTCATGCACTGTTTATGAAGGCTGGGGTTTTTGAAGGACGAGATATACCTAAAAACCTATCGCTGAATATCATTCGAAAAAGCACCACAACTGGAATTCGTGATGCTGGCCTTGGTCATCATCAACAAGTGGCAGACACCATGGCACACAGTTTAAAAACCGCAGAAGTAAGTTATCACATCCGTGAAAGGCAACAAACTGCTGGTGTTGGTGCAAATATTGTGAGACAATATTATAACATCCGTAGCACTCCAACAAAACGTGAAAACGAGACCAAACTTGTACCTGTATCTCCGAAATACAAATGGAGCACTGAGCAAGAAAGGAAAATACGTAGTATTTTTGCACTTGAAATTGGCAAATGTGCCGTTTCTGTACAGCGTGTCCGTGAATTACAGCGTTACTGGAAAGATCTTGGCGATGTATCCGAAAAACAAATGGTTGATAAAGTTCGGTCGATCATAAATTGTTCGCCAAAAAAAAGTTATGTAAGTCAACAACTAGCGTGCTTATGAAGAAGACGTTGTGGAAGCAAGGGTCGCCTGCAACTACATCTAATCATTGTTCACATTAAATAAATTACATTTTATGTTATATCTGTTATCTCAATTGGATGTTTTTCTTTAGTTTAAAGGAGAAACAAGGAAAAGGAAAAGACTATTCAGTCGACAAGAAGAAAACGTTATTCAAAGAAAATGCCATCATCTGGTTGTAAATGGTGGTATAACCCTGGAGAATGTGAACGAGGCGTTAGATGGCGAAGATATACTAGAAAAGTACACTTTTCAACAAATTCGTACGAAAATTCAATATGAACGATCGAAAGTGAGTATAACTATAACTTATGTTTGTTCCATACTTTTGTCATTTTAACACAGATTGAAGGCAAATTTCAGTTGTTAACCTTTTAGTTTGATATATTTAGATGATGCTTGCAATTAAAGTTTGCGATGTTGTTTTGCATATATCTTATGCAGTATGTTATGTAGTAGTTTATAAGACTTCACAGTTTTTGTGTAGCTTCACCGTTTATGTGTAACATTTTGTCAGTTTTTGTTCTCTTCGTGTAGCTTTGATAAAATTTGAAAGTAGTGGTAATAGGCCTGATGACATAAAAAGCTATTCAGCATACCAAAGCTGCAGTAGTAGTAGTTTAAAACAACTGCAGGTTGAATGAACTTCGTAAATAGCACTCATTGAGCTTAATTCAACGTTTGTTGTAGATATTGGTTTTTGTTATGGTGTGCAAGCAGAAATGAGCAAGGAATATGTCTACGTGATAACTTCAGGCCATCCAATTTTTCGGTGAAAATTCTTGCAGATTCTTCAACAGTTAGAAAAAATAATACAAACTTAATTGTTCACCATGAAAATTTGATGGTCTGAAATTGTTTGAAGTTGTTTGATTGTTAGTATTGGAAAATAAAAACAAAGTTATCTGAGAATATAGTAGAATATTGTAGTAGTGTTTCAAAATGATAACATCTGTTATATATCGTTCGAAAATGTTTAAAGAAATTTCCGAAAACAGGATTCTTGTAATTTATAATTATGTTCCCACTTCCGAGTTCATTTATGATATGTTTGTATCGAGACAAGGTTGCTGGTTCAAGTCCAGTTTCTCTTTCACAAGAGAATAGCTCAATGAAGAGCATGAATTCGATACAGCGTACTGTAGCATATTATAAGGCGTATTATAAAATATTATAAAGTGTTATAAAATCATTTGCCTTCTTTTGAAGACCAGTGTGCGGTCAGTTAGTAGTATCAAATAGAGAGTTTCAAACAGTGAGTTCATTTAGTAACTATGAGTATCGACTACGAACCAGACTCAATGCAATTGTTTGGATCAGACTACTACACCATCAGCTTATGAATAAGAAAAAATAGGACCTCTTCAAAACTGTTTTTAAAAGTACAATGGAATCTTTATAAAGCGGACACTATATAAGGCGGACACCTCTTTGAGACGGACAGTTTATCTAGGAACGGATGGATTTAAAGTCAAAGTCTCTGTAAAGTGGACAATTATAAAGCGGACACTTCTTTCGGCTCTCAAATAAACTTTTGGCCTATAAAAAATGTCTCTAAAGCGGACACAGATACAAAAGCAATTTTTCAAGTAAAATAACTTATATTTTCTTGGAATACTTTTTTTACTCTCTTGTCGATACTTCGAATAACTTTTTTCACAGCATTTTCTGCCCACTGAATGGCTTTGGCAGGTCCAAGAAATTTGAAATTCACAGGAATCTCGAGTCCGTAGCCAGCGCCATGATTTTTTTGGTTTCAAGTATAGTAGCATTTGACTTTATCTTTAGAATAAAAACGTTGCATTAAACGTTTCCTTCTTTGCCCTATGAAACTTGTTAACTTTACAAACCATATTAGAGAGCCATTCTCGATTTATTATTAATGTTCATATGGAATGTCTATAAAGTGGACATCTCCCTAACGCGGACACTTTTTTCAATTCCCAATGGTGTCCGCTTTATAGAGATTCCACTTTATCTATACATTAGTTCGTTAACGGATGATATCTCAATTTATGGTTAAAATTTTGTCGTTGCGACCTGAGAAGTCAAGGCAATATTTTGCCAATCCGTTGTATCCGCTCAATAGCATCCTATAATGCGCGATCAACTATTTATTTTTAGGTTTATTTTGCATGTACTCGGAGAGCGTTCCTGCTTCTGTTCACTGTTTTTGCTTCCCTCAATCGAGTCCTTCCTTTTAATATGTAGTAATTAATGAGCACCTCGCTCGAAAAAACCATCCTGGCTCCCCGTAATCGAGATCTAACAAGGGGATCATACACGTATGGATTTCTTAAATGACAAGGTGGAAAGGAGTATTGTTGATGAAGCTGCTATTAGTCTTTAAGAAATACAATCTTGAAAATAAATCTTGAAAAAATGCTTGACGTCATTCGTAGCGACAGTTGAACCGTTAAATCAAATAAGTCTTCCATATCTGTTCGTTTTCTTTGCTGATTTTGAATTGCGAACTTTTAAGGAAAGATGAGTTGTTGCTTGAATTTTCTAAGGGGTCATTATTTTCTACCACATGCTACACTGTCTAAATAAAAATATATTTTTTAAATATGGAGGCATTTTTGTCTTTTGAAGCAAACCGGATCAAAATTCGAAGCATGATAACCGCCATTTTGTTTCTTCTAATGCAGCAATTTCCAACAAAACTGAATGCCATAGCCACGTTATTTCCCAACTAATAACTCATCATGGTTCATACTTGCGATAGAAGTTTTACATCTCTTGCAACATGTTCCCACAATAAAAGGCACATTGCATTACCAATACACACAATACAACAGACACAACTACAGTCACAATTTTGATTTGAACCTCCTCAAGAAAGTTTGTAATGTCGTAGAAATCGAACCTAGACTCCAGGAAATAGAAAATGACGATGTTCGGTTGGACAGAACACGAGGTTTCTTGAGGCCCCGGCAATTAGCGTTTTTCGATGCCAGAGTTACTGATACTAACGCAAACGGTCAGATGAACGTTCCACTGAAAGCAATTTACAGGAAGCATGAAGAGAAAAAGAAGCGAAAATATGGAGAACGCGTGATAAACAACATGTCTGGAGGAAGAAGTGCCGAGTTTGCTGTTTATCACAAATTCTTTGCGAAGAAGATGGCGTTTAACTCAGGTCATAGGTATGATCAAGTGATTGCTTGGACGCGTTTCAAACTGCCCTTCATCATTACTCCATCGGCTCTGCTCATTTAGGGTGAACACTGAATTAAGTGAAGAATTAATTGACCCAGTATGTGTTCATGCCATGCTTTGAAATTCTGCTTTTTGGATATCTTGTGGAAGAGGATGTAAATATCTGCTAAGTTTCTGTCAAGTGTTCCCTTGTTTTACATCGTTTTTGCGTCTTTCCAAATTTTGCTATAATTATGCTCTCCTCCTTACCACATTCAATGTTTGTACAAATCACGGAACGTACTTTATGAGACAACATTTTGTTTGTATAATCTTGTAGAAACATTTTGATAAATGCCCACAGCAAGAAAAAAGAGCCCTGAAACCTTCGATCCGAATTGCTTATTAAAGCATGTGTGACTGATACCTAGTCAGCAGTTTGCTGCAAATCGCTTATTTCACACCCGATTAAGGCTACTTTATGTACTTGTGATAAACGTCTGAGAAAACTCAGTGAAATCTCTTCTGAAAATGTTCGAAAGAACCGGGCAAACCAAGATAAATTTAAGTGCAGCTTCTTTTTCTGAAAAATTTATTCTCCTACAAATTCAAGAAATGTTTTGCTAACAAATTCGTAGATTTGTTAGTAATTACATAAATAGCTATTGTAAGATAAACCGGTTCCTGGTATCATCAGGGTATTCGCGCATGGTTGCGCTTTTAATGCCATCCGTACCACTGTTATGATCTCCGAATTCGTCTTCTGAATTAACCGACATTGGTTTTGAGTCCTGTTGAAATACGCAAGACGTTCTGTGAAGAGGTAACCCCTTGTATGTCTTATGATATAAAAGACCCTACGTTCACTCACGCTTTTCTTTGTGACGTGAATCAGTGACTTTACCATTCTAAGTGACAGTGAGAAATGCTTCGAATTAATTTTTTTTTTAATCACTCACCCCACTCAAGGGCGAAGCCACTACAAGGAGTGGGGCTACATATTCCGGATGTTCATCATAGCGTTAATCTCCCCGACTAGCCTTCATTTCCCCCGAAATACATCAGGGAATCGAGCTAGTTGCAGTACCTCCAGGAGTCGTGACTTTTTCAACACCCGACCTCAGTGGGGTTTGAACCCTCAATATTGGGTTCCTAAAGGCCGATTTCCATTCAGCAAAATATCCGTGCTGAGTAACGTAGAACGCATGCGCATTGGCTATTTCGTAAGTCCGCTCAGCGATCAAAAATAAAGTTACAAAATTTTAACTTTTTTTAAGCCCGCCGACGTCCGCTGATAATTTCAACCAATCGTGTCTTTTGATTTCCATTTGCAGCTGTTTGGCCGCTCGGAAAATTCTACGTCCGCGCGGGCATAAGCGTTGAATGGAAATCGGCCTTAAGCTCAATGCTTTAACTACTAAGCCACTACTGCTTAGATTTGCAATTTAGTTCAAATGAAATAAAATCTCTTCAGGAGCTATTGGTATCAGCCTGGTTTAATATTATACTCGTCGCATATTTTCTCTAGAACAGCTGCAAGAAAAGACAATTGTTCCTTATAACTCCAAGGAAGCGTAGTGTCGAGATCTGATACAAAAAAATGAAAACGGTTAAAGGTTTGTTAATTTCTCATCATCGCAGAACACTCGCATTGGACACATTTAGCAGATGGTAGCAACATTTGCATGATATAAAGAGGATAGAATTTGTCATTTTTTTAATTATTTCTCAAGGTTCCTATACAACATATAGCATAAAGTTGGCGGAAAGAGTGGTCATGTTCTTCCTGTTCGTTACAATAGTTATCTCTGCTGAAGGGTTCTGTTTAACGAATGCTGATTCACTGCTCAAGGAAAAGTCAAGAGGAGACACTGTCCTTGACTGACCACCCAGATGAAACAAGAGCTTGCTAAAAAAGACCAGTTTTTAAGAAAACCCCGTAAAACTAAGAAAGAATTCTATTGCGCTAGTTGCCACAAACAGCGCAACAACAAAATGTTTTGAAAATCGACAACCGATACACTACAATGAAGATAACCCAAGCGTCTTCAGAAAGCAATCAATAGTGTTTAAAACTGTAAAGACCAACCTAAATTATAAGTGTCAGCTTTTGTGGCAAGTTTGCAATAGTAAAAGGGTTTAATCATCAAAACTACTTCGAGTTTGAAATCCTTAATCCATGACCTGTATTAGGGCTTTAACTCCGATGATTATTAAGAAAATAGTCAGTCATAGTTTTCATTTTAAATCCATACGTTCCCTTTGTCATCACAAAGCTAACTACGACAAGACAATTGGTATACACTCCTTACCGTCAAAGTTATTAAAATGATATTGTCTCTCAGATGAAATTTTCAGTATAGGTCAGTCATCAACCGCACCTAATGAATGGACAGTCGCTATTTTCATGTCCTTTTAAACCTACAAATCCAGCGTAATTTACAAGTACAGGCCAATTTCTGTTCTTCCAGTTTTTGCAAAACTGTACGGAAAACTGCTACGAGTCAACTAAAATCATAATCTTTCTACCAATTTGGCTTTTGATAGAATTCGTCAATTGAAAGAGGAAAGAGGACTTTTCGATAGGAGCTGTATTTATTGGTACCCGCCTTAACAAACTCCAATCGTTCGGAATAAACTACAGATTATTGTTCAATAACCAATTGTTTGTAGTCATGGGTGTTTTATTACTATCACAACCTGTCACTATTAGTGCCCCTCAAGGATCTGTGTTAGGTCCGTTTTTGTTTTATTTCATTTTAATGATGTTAGGGATTGTTCACAAATGACTTCAACCATTTTTTCAAGATTTTTGATTTCAAGGTAATGCCCGCTAGAGGTGCAAAGGTGTCCTCTTGGCACCCCTTGCTCCTGTTTATTTTCCCCTTCCATCTTATTCCCCCTTGTTCCTCCTTAATCCCCGTTGTTCCCCTTCTAAACTAGAAAAGCTTATGAACATAACAGAGGCTTGAAGACACCTAAGTAAGTAACTGAGGTGTAGCAAGACCACTTGCTTATGGAAGGGTCAGAAAGTGGAATTAGACGTAACCGGGTGATTTAAATGTTCTAGGGGCTAAAAATTGAAAAGGCATTTATTATATATATTTTTTTTTCACTATTACATTTTCTTAATATTTCTTCAGAAGTATGATATGTTTTGAGTTTTTCAACAACAGGTTATGGTTTTCCTTCCTTTTTAAGAAGATCAGCTTAGCCATCAGTCCTGTGCAGTTAGTTATACGCGCGAAATGAAATGGCCTATTTGGCAAGCATCTAATAAACTTTTCAAGCATCATCGATCTTCTTCACTTAATTTAAACTTTGTGTAAATCTCTCCATTATTGGTTAACAGACCTTTACGAAACTTGAAGAACATCCTGACCTATCAACTGTTATTCGAAAAGAAACTTGTTCCCCTTTAGTTAGTATTGATGTAGTCACACCTAGTAAAGAACTGTTTACAAATTAAACACAGATAATTCTTGTATGTTAAATTAAGTTTAACTTATTTGCTCTGATCATCAGAGTACTCGGTTTTCGTGATGGATGAAAGCTATATTCCGGATCAAATAAAATCGCTGTCCATTTTCCATGGCCATATCTTTTGATACCATAAGACAAAAACGAATCTTCAGTAAGCTGAAAATGCAACCTTGCTCTGTTGTTTGATACCTTTATCCTTCAGTTCTGCTGCAGCGGATAAGCGGATAAGTTCTTGAATAAGTTCTCGTATAAAGCAATGTTAAGACAGGATGATGATTACTCGTACATTCTTTTACCATGGTTACTAGCTTTCGAGCTACTTCGTTTTTGATAATGTATTGATAATGTATTCTAGCTACGTGTCATGTATGCTTTTGATCACGTGATAAAGCCGCTTGTTTACGTTCGTTGAGTGTACCCACAGTTTCCGTTTCGATAATCTGCCTGTATCGTGTTGGGTTTATATACTTTCCAATTCATATACTTTAATAGTTTGGCTGTTATTTGTGCCGCTTGACACAAACTTTTACCTCCTCAACCTGGACTTTTTGAAACAGTTTTCCAACAGTACAAGTTTTTACCAACATCGGCGTTGAAAAAGTGCAGCCTCGTTTTCGTTTACTTTGAGTCTTTGCTCATGGACACCCACTAAAACTTAGACAGGAATACATCACTGTCCTGGAATGGTACGCGGACATCTCAGACCGCAACACATCTTTACGTGACATAACTCAAATATTGGTACAACAGATTGGGAGAATATGTACCAGGCACAACATCTGATCATGATGGGTGAGAACAAATTTATAATTCTATAATGGCGTCCATCGTATCAGTCAACATCAACGGCCTGAATGGCAAACCGAAGAGACCTGCTCTCACGTTGTTTCGACATTCGGCCAATGATGTTCTTCTTATACAGGAAAGACATTCAACAACACAAACCTCCACCCGCTGGGCAGAAAAGCGGAAACCATACGGCCAGTTCGTATCTCTAACCGTGTCACTCTCTAACCGTGAGGCTGGAGTGGCAATACTCACTAAACAAAAAGTTCAACTAACGCGCTCATTTGCTTCCGACGCGGCGGGGCATTACATCGGAGCCGAAATCGTGTGTGATGGCGTACACTACGCAATCATGTTCATTTACGCTCCAACTCGACCTCATGCTAGAGGAACTTTCTTCACCTCTTTAGATCAACTTTTCCCGCCGGACCTTCCAATTGTGCTAGGAGGTGATTTCAACATGGTCGGGCACCTTAACCTTGACCGTCAAGGTGGAACTAAGTCATCCCTACACACGGAAGGATCTGGAGAACTCAACACACTTCTCGGACAGTTAAGGCTGCTTGACACCTGGCGCAAATTACATCCGCGCCAGGAGGGCTTTACAAGGCACAACCCTACGGAGACAGTACGGTCCAGAATAGATAGAATATATCTATCTAAAAACACCAGATGGACACAAGCATCAATCATCAAACATCAAATGAGCGACCACCACATGATGAATGTCAGGTTGGTCAACACAACCGAAAAAAGGGGACCGGATACATGGAAGTAAAACACTTGAGTACTCGGAAACCCAAACTATGACAAGCAAATAGGGCAATTCTGGATCGCAACAACAGGACTTCGACAGCATGCTCTCATAGTGGGAAGTAGGCAAATCTCACGTTAAGAGCATATCAATTGACATATGCACCACCATAAAAAAAGAAATAAGGAAAAAGCCCCACAACCAGGTTGCCGTCCAATCAGAGATCATCGCTCTGAAGAACATCTTAAACTCCGGAGCACGGACAAGATGTCGGCTCACTACAATCGAAGAAGGCGAAACACCATCCAGAGCCTTCTTCGCGGCGGAGAGCTCTCAACAAAAAAAGACAATAACATCCCTGAAAAACCGAAATCGACGCCATCCTTGAAGCAACCAGAAAATTCTACCTAGAGCTTTTCGCCAACCAACCAACATCTCAACTGGCCGACATTTTGGAAAAAAATCCCAAAACGACTGGAGGGAGACACTCAACACCTTAATTCCCCCCTCACCCAGGAAGAACTCAAGCAAGCACTTGACGAAATGGAGAACTCCAAATCTCCAGGTCCAGATGGCTTGCCTATGGAATTCTATGCCCACTTCTGGGACATCCTGGGTAAGGACCTCACAAAAACCCTCAACAATGCAGTATTCGACCAAAGGAACCCGAGCAAATCCTCCAAAATGGCAATCATAACCATGCTCCCTAAGAAGGGAGACTTGGAGGACCTCAAGAATTGGCGGCCAATATCACTTCTCAATGTAGACTATAAACTCCTATCAAAATCACTAGCCAACAGAATTCCACCAACCCTCCAGTCCGTAATAAGTGAAAACCAAAATGTTCCGTGCCCGGAAGGGAAATTTTCCATAACCTCTTCCTCATTAGAGATGTAATCCAAACCGCTAGAACCAAAGGACAAAAGGCTTTCCTACTTTCATTTGACCAGGAGAAAGCCTTCGACAGAGTTGACAGGAGATTCCTGCTTAAAACACTTTAAGCGTTTGGATACCTTGAGGACTTTGTCGAAACCTTAGCGCTCCTCCTGACCAACACATCCGCATGCACAACCAATAACTGCTTTGTCTCTGCCTCGTTCCCACAACAAAGAGGCGTCAGAAAAGGAGACCCCATGTCCTTGCCCCTCTATGTAATACAGGCAGAAGTTCCTGCAATCATCTTAGAGAAAAATGAGAAAATCACTGGCCTGAAGATCCCGGGGAGAGCTAAGCCACTCCTACTATCCCAGCATGCGGATGACACCACAACACTCCTGACCGATCCCAACCAAATACCACACATAATTCAAACTTTCAAAAACTACGGTCAGACCACGCAGGCCAAACTAAACATATCCAAAACCCAGTACTTTGCCTTTGGTTCTTTCTCAGACCAACCATTCGATCTCCCAAACGGTATGGAGTGGACAAAGGAAATCAAAATCCTGGGTGTACTTTTTACCAATGATGGGAAAGGGGCGTCGACCAAGGCCGTAACCTCATGTGAGGCAAATCTGAAGTCCATTCAGTATAGACACCTCTCCATCAAAGGAAAAGTCACCCTGCTGAATGACTAATCCACCTCTATACCGTCTTTCCACCACCATTATGGATAACCAAAAAGATCAACTCCCTTATCCAGACAATCCTGTTCAAGACGGCAACTTTTCCTCTACCCTTCCACATGCACTCTCTGCCTAGAGCACAGGGAGGTCTTGGGATTCTGCATCCCCAAAGACAGTCCCTGGCTATAGCAATAAAGAGAGTGCATAACCTCTCCAAATCTAATCAGCCCTGGTATTCCATTGGACCCTATCTCGTGTGCCACACGTTCTCCAGAATCTCACCTGAGTGGAGAGCGTCCATGGATAATACCAACCCCAAATCAATGGATAGTACCAACCTACTACCCTAAAACAGAAGCAGTGGTTAAAACAATGCCAGTCGAGAAACCTCCCACGGTCAAAAATATCTCCGTCGCTCTCCTCTCTCCATCGCAAAAACCCAGAGGAGAGAAGACTACCACCTAAGTCAACTAAGCAATGGTCTAATCTCTTTAGGGGCTGCTAAGACCCTAGCACATATGACACCCTGCCCAAAGTACTCCATGACATATTGCCAACGAATGTCAAATTTAACAGGTGGAGACGCTACATGGTAAACACAGCAGTAAACTGTAATGCCTGTAGTCAAGCAGAAGACATTTCGCACGTCTTCCTTGACTGTCCAAAACTTTGTATTATTCTCGAAACCTTTTTGAACCTGATTTCTGCCATCTCAGGGCAGAATGGACTGGTCCCTCATGACCTAATTCTCCTCAATAAGTCTCCTTTCTCACTACTGATCTTTACTATTCTTAATCTTGCAGTAGATGGAATATGGAAACGTAGAAATGCCATCAAATACGATGCACTACCGGTGGACGACACCACAGTGTTGGCTGCTGTCAGACAGGAGTTGACCATTGTGCTCCAAGTGAAGTATTGCCAGGCACTGAGGAAAGGTAAGGTAGCTGACTTTGAAGCTGCCTTTGCACACCCCAGTGTGTTGTCGGTGTGTGGGGATGGGACCCTGTCCTTTCCCCCGTCATTACAAAAGCCAACTACCACAAAATCAAGAGACAAGCGAAACAGTTACAAAACAGCCTCTGTCTCACGCCAAAAGGAGGCAAAAATAAAATATATCAAATAAATCTCCCTAGAAAGATGGCGATGTGTGCCTGGCCTATATTTAACTCAATAAAAACATAAAAACCAACAAACCACCTTAAAAATGACCTTGAACGCCGAGGTATAAATATTGATAATTTTCTCTGTTCTAAGAAGATGTAGATCATCCCCGGAAATCTATTGTTCTTTCGAAGAATTCCTTTGTTCTATAGAAGAAAAATTCATCTTCGAGAACAGTGAGAAAATTAATTCATTTAAAAACGACAAAATGACGAACCTAAGATTTCTGGCGAACCAATAGGCGTTTTTAAATAATTTCTTCACAGAAAGCTTACAAAATAACCAAAGCTTCTTATAAGCTATAAATCGATTCAAAACAACAAACTTTCAAAAATGCTAAAAATTCCCGTTTCATTATGAAACTTGGCAAGCAAGCTTAAAACGTTAAGAAGAAACACTCTGTGAAGTTTCAAATAAAAAAACACAACACAAATATCAAAACGGCACTATTTAAAAAGCCGTAAAAGCCGTATAAAACTCAACTGTAAAAAGAGGATCGAAAATTCCCGCCAAAACGCAAAACACGGAAAAGAAAATAATAACAGCGTACAGATGCGGAATTCGATCATCATAACATAAGATAACCAAAATATACACGGGAGTCACCTCAGAATCCGATCAGAACTCAAATCGCAAATAAAAACAAAACCCGCAATAATTAACTGAAAAGATGCAGAAGTGACTACCCACAAAGTAAAACAAAGTGTAATTATCGATGATTTTACACAAAACCGCGAAATGTAAACATCGCCGCCACGTCAGAACAGTTTAAAATAAGTAATCCACAATATACTAAACCACTATACACCAAATAAACTGAACAGACGGGGTAGCGATATAACACAACAAAATGTTAAATTTCGCCTGTTTTATTTATTTATGATTATAGATTCACTGGCCAAGATTCGCCCCATCGCTCTTGATATTACTGACGCTCGTGATCCTAACGTAGGGGATGATCTTTCCAGTAGCTATCTAGACAGTTTTTAAAAGCGTCGAGTGATCCAGCATGAGCAACCTCTTTCGGTAATTCATTCCACGTTTTGATTGAACGGAAATAAAATGAGTTTTGCTGTACTCCCCTATATCCATCTTTACAAAATTTCTCTCCAGTTGAAAGTCGTGTCTTCGTGACGTTACAGTGCGTGGGCGGAATGCAACTACATAGACTTGGTTTATCATAATTGTGATAGTGCTTATACAGTTCGATCATGTCACCACGGAGTCTTCGGAACACTAACGTCGGCAACTGCAGTCGACGCAATCTTTCCTCGTAGGTTAAGTTCTTTAAACCATCAACAGCTCTCGTTGCTTTACGTTGGACGCTTTCCACTTGATTGATACCTTTCCTGAGATATGGTGACCATACAGCTTAGCAATACTCGAGATGCGGTCGAACGAACGTAGTGAACAGCTTTTTGAAGAGGACCTTCTCTAGAAATGAGAAACTTCTTCGTATTAAGCCCGAAATAGATTTTTCTGTTGATGTGCTCTTCAAACTTGAGCTCCGAATCTATTATTATGCCAAGATCTTTCTCTTCAAACACATGCTCTAGTTCTACATCATTTAGCCTATGTCGCTCTCAATGTTCTCGAGCTTACCAAGTGTGAGTACATGGCACTTGTCTGGGTGAAACTTAAGTAGCCATTTATGAGACCAATCTATATCAGCTTGTAGTATTTTTGAGTCTTCTCCGCATATAATCTTTCGAAATATCTTGGTGTTATCGGCGAAAAGGAACGAACTTGATGATACACATTGGGGGAGATCACTGATGTACATAACGAAGAGCAAGGGACCCAGTACACTTCCTTGCGGAACACCACTTAAAACACGGCCAGAAAATTTGCCATTAACTCTAACAATCTGGGAGCGATCGTTCAGGAATTCTTTGATCCAATTTAGAATCTCATATTTGACTCCAAAGGATTCGATTTTGCAGACCAGCCTACGATGAGGAACACTATATGCAATTCATGACATTACCTGACGCTATCACGTCAACACATTCGTTGAGATAACATAAAAGCTGCGTTGCAGTTGACCTTCCACGAACGAATCCAAACTGCTTAGGGGACAAGAGGTTTTTTTCAAGTAAATATCTTGTTATACATTTCGCTATGATTGACTCAGTAAGTTTACATACAATCGATGTGAGGCTGATTGGGCGATAATTAACTGATTTGTGTCTGTCTCCCTTCTTGTACATTGCAAAAATGTACAAGGTTTTCTAATCTTGTGGTATGATGCCTTGACTGAGGGACTTTTTAACAATTACGGATATTGGCGATGAGAAAAAAGTAACAAGCTCTTTCAACATACGAGGGTGAATC
This sequence comes from Turritopsis dohrnii, assembly GCA_027922465.2. Taxonomy (NCBI): domain Eukaryota; kingdom Metazoa; phylum Cnidaria; class Hydrozoa; order Anthoathecata; family Oceaniidae; genus Turritopsis; species Turritopsis dohrnii. Next base: position 76,142 of record BQMF02000816.1, on the reverse strand, counting down.
TCGTCCGGTCCACATGCTTTGTTGACATTTAATTGCTTGATTCCCTTCATTATAATGCTTTCATCAACTTCCCATTCAGTGATTGTGGTGTCTGTGCATTTTTCTAAGAATGGTACATCACCGGGAGGCTCCTCTGAGAAAACGCCCAAGAATTGTCGCTGTAGAAGGTCTGCTTTCTCGTTATCCGCGAATTTCAGTTTTCTTATCCCGTTCGTTAGGTCTTCCAAAGGTGCTGTCCCAGATTTAGTTTTCAGCTTGTTACGCACATGAGACCAGAAAGGTTTTGGGTTCGATTTTGCTTTACTTGCTACATTCCGTTCAGATTCACGTCTTAACTTTCGCATCAACGTCTTTACTTTATTTCTCGCTTTCTTGAATTCTTTCCTCTCTTTACCTCCTTTGCTAGTATCAATCCACGTTTGATGTGCAGCTTTCTTTTTGCGAATTTGGAATCTCATTTCCGGTGACACTGGGAAAGTTCCTTTCGTTCTCCAGGCTGGATCAATCGGTACAAATCTGTGACGAAGTTCATGTACTTAGTTTTTAAAAACTTTCCACAGTTCCTCAACGGAATGCCTTTCACTTTCTTCCAGAAAGCTTCCGACCCAGTTTGTAACCTGTAGGTGGTTCCTCGTTACATCATAGTCTGCTTTGTGATAGGCGTAACGCTTTTGAGGTTTTCTATAGTTTGCTATCGTATTTGAATGATAAAACACAGTGATCACTTTTACCCAAGGGTGCAAGATGGTCGACGAGCTAAGAAACTTGCATTTCTTCATTTGTAAAAACCAGATCAATCGTTGACGGCTCATAATTGCGTCTTGCTCTGGTTGGTTTAACACGTGATGATAAAGGAAACTAAATGGCGTACATATACTTTGTATATAATCAATCAGAATACAAAAAAAAGGTTTACATGTAACTGCATGTCAACCTCCACCGATGAAATAGATGAAGAAGTGACTTCTATGAAATTTAAAGAAAATAGGAATGCAGATGTCTGACTGGGGTTGACTTATACCGTGAAAATTCTCTATAATGGACACCATCGGGAGTGAGAAAAGGTGTTCGCTATAAAGACCTTGTCCATTTTCCTTCTGATTCTTGACAATGTAGATCCATCCAGGCTCAGATACTACATTTTAGCTTAACTGGTTTAGCTGGGACTTATAGATGTACATTAAAAAAGTAAGCATTCATTTCAAATGTTTATCCCTTATTAAGATAGCATGAAAAAACTATATAGAGCGGTTTTCACAAGGCCAAAATTCCATTCGGGAGACAGAATAGGTGTCCGCTATATAGAGGGGTCCGCTATAAGCTGTCCGCTATAAACAGGTTTTGACATAATAGTTTCACTACATGTTCACTTATGTAGCTTCCTTATCATTTTTTGCCCATTCGATTCCGTTGCATGGAAATATCACTGGTAAAGGGGGTGGCAAGAACCTGTGTTTAATTATTTTCAAATATGACGATTCGACGATGCAAGCTGTCGTTACATTTGACAATTTGTAAAAGATATTGTGATTTGCGGACATGGTTGGCTTTCCATTCCTCTGACTGTTGTGACTTTTGGTACATCACTCTTAATAAATTCAGAAATGACAGGATGATCGTTGACAAACAATTTTGATCACAATTCCACAAGAACCCACACATTCAAAAAATTGTAGCTCCAAGTCCGCGTCCGTAGTTTTATTTTTACATATATCTCGGTTTTTCATTTCTTCTACGATTTATTTAATTGTTTTACCCTTACCCTTACGCCACTGACCTTAATAAAGTACCACCACCCATTTATTTACCGTAACGGAGCATAACGAGAAACACGTAAAACCACCCACCCCATTAGCGTTACGTTTCATTGAACAACCCCTTCCCAGTCTTCTGCGAGACGGTATCATTTTATTTTTTTATATTCATGCCACTCTTATCAAGTGAATTAAGGTGAAAACACATTCACAGAACTCGGTAAATCGTCCATACTGGTTTCCGTAAACTTTGTGTACTTATACATAAGACTTGGAGCATTGTTCTTGGCATAGAAATTCGAGAAGGCGAGGATTCCCTTTCGCAAAATGTTAACATTTCTTATACTTTCAATGACCTATTTCTTGTTCTTTTTACTTATCTCGAGCTCCCAGTTTCTTTCTTCGTTGTGCATTTTTACACTCACGCCTTTCTAATGTTCTGGACAGATGAAACATTATCAGTTTATTTCGAAAACATTTTGAAGCACTTATGTTCTCTTCACTTTCCAAGGATGACAATAGCTATTAAAACTGACAGAAGTGTTGGATTCTGTTGTCGGTGAAACATTACTGATGGATATCTTGTAAATTAAATTCAGTTTATAAATGATTCGTCATATTCATGCCCGACTCCACAATGTCTCTTCCACCCGTCTAATTGCAACTAGTAATTGATTTACCGCCAAATACGTATAGTATTGCTCTAAATTGCCAGTATACGGTCAGTAAATGGCTAGTAACCTGCTTTTAAAGCACATTGCAGTACCAAGATTTGACAGTGCAGGGACTCACAGCAGTCCCACTTAAAAGTAACTACTACACGGTAGTTGCATGAATATAAACATCAATGAATTCTGCCGTAAACTTGCCTTTTGGTTGCGTGTGAGTTTGCGTGATGACTTTACTATAAAGATTAAATTCATTCCGATTTTCAAAACAAGTACAAGGCCAGTTTTTGTAAGTCTATTTTAATATTGAGCCCAATTGTTTCTTTTAGTCATTGTCAAGTAGACAATATCAACACAAAGACGGACAAGTCGCATGTAGTGAAAGGTAACAAATAATAGAGGGCCCTGTAAATATCAGGGAACAATACAGGACTTAGCAATTATCAGGGAAGAATAAAACTACTTTTTCCTTAAAGGGTTACAGTTTTAAGCACCATTTCCAATTTAAATTTTTAAATTTTAAAGAACTTTGTCCGCCATGCAAGATATTATACATTATATCTATGAGCAGATCTTTCCGCGGACGAAAATAACATTAATCCACTTGTAGTGGGGTTTCTATTTGAGGGTGGCTTGTATTTGAAGGCGGGTGCAGTTCAAGAAAATCGGTATAATTTGGCTCGCATAACTAGCTGCACAGTGGTAACAGTTCACTAGAACCTGTACGGGCAAGTAAGTAAAATCAAATAAAAACATTAAGGGCCACGCAAATATGAGGGAACAATTGATGGCAAGGTAATTATGAGGGAACAAAAAAACTATTGTTTCATCAAAGGGTTAAAGTAAAAATCAGTTTTTTTTATGCAGACAGCCAGACATTTGTGATTTAAGGTAGTCCCTGCAAGATAATATAAGAAAAATTTAAAAATACATTTCGCTGCGGCCGATAATAACACAACACCGCAAATCGTTCCTGTTATCCACATTGTAATAATAATAATAATAATAATAATAATAATAATAATAATAATAATAATAATAATAATAATAATTTAGATGTAAAATGTCGAACGTAAATACATCCGCATGACTTGTTCGTTTGCTCCGAGATGAACCATTAATAAGTTCTTTTAAATACTTTATTGTACCTGCGTTTGTTTGAATAAGTAAACGGTTTACGTCATCTGCGTTGTCGCCATCATGTATTCATTTCTCATCTGATTCTAGTTACAGCTTGTTACATCTAGTTACATGTAGTTACACGTTGTCACACATTTCCAAGGAATAAGTGAAGATATTACGTGATTTAATTTGTCGTCATCACGCACGCCATTCTCAGCTGATTCTTGTTACAGCTTGTTACATCTAGTTACATGTAGTTACACGTTGTCACAGGTTTCTAAAGAATAAGTTGGCCACTTACGTCATCTCGTCGCTGCGTCATTCATGTCAGCTGATATGTAGAAGCATGTGACGTCGTGAAGAATGACGTATGAAGAGGAACTTATTCCCTGTAAACCTGTGACAAGCTGTGACAACATGTAACTAGATGTAACAAGCTGTAACTAAAATCAGCTGATGTGAAGGTGGAAATGACGTCAGGGAAATCATGCATGCCATTCTCAGCTGGTTCTTGTTACAGCTTGTTACATCTAGTTACATGTAGTTACACGTTGTCACAGGTTTCTAAAGAATAAGTTGGTCACTTACGTCATCTCGCCGTTGCGTCATTCAGGTCAGCTGATATGTAGAAGCACGTGACGTCGTGAAGAATGACGTTTGAAGAGGAACTAGTTCCTTGTAAACCTGTGACAAGCTGTGACAACATGTAACTAGATGTAACAAGCTGTAACTAAAATCAGCTGATGTGAAGGGGTTTGTGACGCTATAGCAAATGACGTAGGAAATGAAACTTATTTCTTGTAAACCTGTGACTAGGTGTAACAACATGTAACTAGATGTAACAAACTGTTACAAAAATCAGCTGATATGAAGGACAATGTGACGTCACGATGAATGACGTAAGAAATGGTACTTATTCCCTGTAAACCTGTGACAAGGTGTGACAACATGTAGCTAGATGTAACAAGCTGTTTCAACGTGTAACAAGCCCATTCAAATTCACAAGGTCCATGTAACAAGACATGGGCGTGTAAGATGTCCCTTTGTGCTATTTATAGCAAATGAAGTCAATGAGTGACGTATTTGATATCTTTTCTCCCTGGTGTAGTTGATCTTTGGGGGCTGGAAAGGAGGAGGCAGTTGTTTTACATTTTGAGTTTTTTCTCTTTTGCATGCATTTTACATGTTTTTATTAACACTACATATTTTAAGTTTTTGTGCAGCAGTAGCTCGTCGTTCTGTTTTCTTCTTATAAAAGTCAGCTTTGCCATTAGACCTTTACTATCTTTAATGTCGGCAATTCGAAATTTTAATGGTCTTGTGACCTGACGCGCTGAAAGTGTGCTCTTCAACCAACTTTCATCTTCTTCACTCAGTTTATATTTTGTAACGATATCACCAGTGTTCGTTAAAACGCCTTTGAAAAACTTGAAGAACATCTTTGTGCAAGACTTTGTTACTCAAAAGAAAGGTCTATTTGCTAACATAACCCTTTTATATTCTTCCCTTCGCAAAGCATTACCTTCAAATAAATTTCAGACATAGTACATATATTAAATTAAATTTAACTTCTTTGCTCTGATCATCAATGTGCTTGGTTTTCTTGAAGGATGAAAGCTATATTCCGGATCTCGTAAAATCGATGTCCATTTACCATGACCATATCTCTTTATACCATACGACAAAAACGAATCTTCTGTAGCCGAAAATGCAACCTTGCTCTGTCGTTTGATAACTTTGTCTTTTAGTTCTGCTGCAGCGGATACGTTCTCGTTTAAAGCAATGTTAAGACAGGATTTCACTCGTTCATTTCTTCGGTCCACTCCATTACTGTCGAGTTCGTTAGAAGTTGATATCGTAAAATGATCGTTAAAACGATGGTTATTCGTACATTCTTTGTCCATGGTTACCAGCTTTTCCATACACTGTTGACCCTGACGAGCTACTTCGGTTGATTGAAGTTTTTGATAATGTATTCTAGCTACGTGTGATGTATGCTTTTGATCACGTGATAAAGCCGCTTGCTCACGTTCGTTCAGTTTACCCATGCTTTCCGTTTCGATAATCTGCCTGTATCTTGTCGGGTTTATATACTTTCCAATAGCCTGGTATACAATTCTTCCGAAAATATCACTTAACTGTTTTAGCTGGGTTCCATTCTTTGTTACCAAAACGTACTCACAGATAGGATTTAGTCTAGTTCGAATACAAGCTATATACCCATTCAAAATATCAACCACTCTTTTCGAAATAATGAGAGTATCAAATCCATATTTATAGTTTGTTTTGAATCTTGTTTGATCGATAACACCGCCTTCACTTCCAACGCCACGTACCATTGCAACAGTTAAATACTGATATGTCATTGGTCGACTTGCTTTTACCATTAGAAACAGTACAGCTACAACAAACGAAGTGCTGAAAGATAAATCGTGTGCTGGAATGATGGCATTCGAATCACTAGCGTTAATCAATATCTGTGAAAATTTGTTGGCATGAAAAGGAATAACATTTTGTAAATCTTCCAGACTAGCCCAACAATTGATAGTTTCAAGGTATTCCTTGCTCAGTACTGTACTCCATTCAATCCTCATTTGCTTTGCTAAGCACTTTTTTACTCTGTCTAAGTAAATTTCAGCTGCAATGAATACAGGTATATTCTCGCTTTTAATTGCATTACTCCTTCTGAAGTCAAGCGTGTGAGAAATGGCGTTCATGTAGCCAATAATTCCAGAATGACCAAGTTTCCAAGTGTCCTTCAAGTAATCCACAAAGTCAGAAAGCATTGTAATCGATCCAACGCAATAGTCTATAACACATCCTGGTACGTCCCAGAGAATAGAAACTTTAAATAGAAACTTTAAAGGTCCCAAGAGTGCCTCAGAAATTGTTCCTTTTATAACAAAAGGAACTAACGAAATAGGAACACGTGCAAATGATAAAAATGTCTATGCTCCGTTGCTTTGCAAATTTACTCATACAAAGGAACAAAATAAGTTTATACGCTATATAACTGTTTATTTCCAACAATGAAAATAGGGCACCTCCATATTTACAACATGGCTCTTCGTCCCAATAAATACATATGTATTTTTTTTTTTTTTTTTTTTTTACTTAACAGAAACATTTTACAAGAAACATTACACAGCTGACGAAGAAAAAGAAAGGCCTTCTGTGTAAATTTTAAAGTGTATATAATCGAATAAATTCAAACAAAAAGAGTTTTGGTTTGCTTCCATCAATTTTACCCGTAAAAAGAAAAGAAAAATTAAAAACAATATTTTTATTTATAAGATAAAAAATTTATAAAACATCATAACTATTAAAAGGTGATAAAATCGTTAAATTTGTAACTGGCATATGTGCAAATTCACAAGGACAGCCGAAGATTGGAATTGTACACAAATGGAGAGGAAAATGAAGGTTGCACATAGTCCAGTAATAAATGAAAGGATAAAATGTAAATTTACTCACTCCAGTTAAGACAGTACAGCAGTAGAGAATTCAAAAGCAATGGAAGAGAGAAGTTGGAAGGTGGAATTGCAACTGTGAAGAAGAGATCTAGGAGTAAGCCAATACTCGGTACGATAAAAAGTTAAATCAGATACTAAATTCAGGTATGAAACTAAATACTACTGATGTTTCTTGCAAATGCAAGGTCAAGTTGATATCGTTTGACTAAACGTGAAAATGTTTTATAATTCTTTTCTGATCTTAGATTAACTGGTAGGTCATTGAAAATTTTACTAACTGAGCCCTTAAATGTTTTTGTGTCCATATTTGATGGCAGTGTAGGTTTGAAAGTCAGCTTTAGATATTCTGGGAAAGTTTCATCGTAAATTGCTTTATGCGCTAATTTTAATTGGTAATAGTTAATTCGTTCGATCGTTGGTATCCAGCGAAGATTTATAACATCCGAAGTACGAGAATATCTTTGCGTAACAAACGAAGCAGCTGATCTCATCACTTTTTGTAAGCGATTAATTTCAATATGGTTAGCATTTGCAAGTAGTGGTAAAGCATAGTCTACTTTGGATAACACCAGTGTTTCAGCTAGTTGCTTTCTTCTGTTGTAGTTAGCATATCTTTTCAATTTATGGAGTACGGATAGTTTAGCAAAGCATGATTTCACTTCCACGATAAGTTCTCATCAAAATTAACACCTAATACCTTCCAGTTTCTTACTCTTTCGATGGATCCATTATCTACTGCAATTTTATATGCATTAATGTCTGAAAGATTATGAATATCATACATTCTTCTTGTTGCAAATAACATCGATTTCGTTTTATCAAGATTGAAAATCATATTTTTGCTTTTGGCGTACTGCAACATATCTTGCATAACTTTTTAAAGCTTTGAAGCATTTTGATTAAGTTTCGACGGCCGGAAATGTTCGTTACAGGTAGTGTCCTCAGCATATTGGCAGATGTTAGTTTCAATCAAGTTTTGCATGTCAGATACGTACAAGTTAAAAAGAATTGGGCCCAACACAGAGCCTTGTGAACACCAAATTCTACTGGCTTTCTTTGTGAAGATTTCTCGTTCACTTGAACAAACTGTCGTCTTTCACACAAATAACTACAAATAAGCTTAACTGAGGTTTTATCAAAACCAAGGTTGATCAGGTTTTGTAGTATAGTAGAGTAATTTACGGTATCGAATGCTTTAGAATAGTCAGCAAATATGGCCATGGTGATTTCCCCACGGTTCATTGCTTTAATAATATCATCGCGTAATTTCAGTAGTATTGTTGTTGTAGAATGAGATTTCCGAAACCCAGACATGGATTCTTTTAAGATGTTTTCTTTTTCCATATAGTCACATATTTGATGTTACGTTCAATTATACGTTCAAAGACTGTGGAAAGCACTGGTAAAATTGATATAGGCCGGTAATCATTGTTACCTTCTGGGTTTCGTATTTTTGGAACCGGTGTTACTTTCGCGATTTTCCATTGATGTGGAAATTTTTCTTGCTGCAAAGCAGAGTTTATGATGTGTGTGAGTGGTGATGCTATGATATCTGCTACAGATTTTATGGTAGAAGTTGGTATATTATCTGGGCCGGTAGAACAGTTGCCCCTCAATGATTTAATTTCCTTTACTATCTCTTCATATGTAACGTTTTTAAATTTGAAGGCATTGACGGATGAATAATTAGCTTCCTCAACAAGTTTATGAAGTACATCTTGATTAACATAGGCCGGCGTCTGTGTAACAAAAAGATGCTCAGAAAAAGTATTCCGCTGTACAACTTGCAGACCACACTTTTATGCTGGAATAATGTTAAGGAGTGTGTAGTGGTTCTGAAACAAAAAAGTTCCCACGAATTCGCTGGTCCATTATGACGTAATAACCCAAAAACACATTTTGTGACGTCATAAGAAGAAGAAAAAATTCAAAATGGCGGAAAAAAACTTTTTTATATATCATTGTATAGGAAATTTAACGCAGAACAAAGTTTCCTACCAAACATATATCTGAAAATGTATTGTAGACTATTTATGGAACAAAGACAACTATTGGATTTTATCAATGCTTTCAGGAGGAGGTGTGTGGTTCTTTGTTGTTCACCTCATTTTTGCTTTCATATGAACCAGAAACTATGAAAATCAAAGTGAACAGGAGAGGACAATAAAGATAAATCCATTTAATTCATGTAATTAAGCAATTTCTGACGTAGGTTGTCTAATTTTCATGGCAATTCGTACGCGGGTATTTGCAAACACATGAAAGGAAACGTTTAAGACGTGACCTTTTCAATCACTGTAAACTACTAAGTGAAACGCAGAAAGTAGAAGATTAATATTGGACAAATAAGCACGTATCAAATAGTCTTCGTCATAATCATCATCGTAATCATCAACGCCTATTTCTTCGTTCCTCATATTATCCGCAACATCATCCGCAACATGAGTATTTTGTAAAATGTAGAGGTGCCTGTGACATTGTGGTATTAACATCTTACAACTTACCTGTCCAACTAGGTAAAATGTAAGATGTATTTTACAAATTCTTTCGATGTTAGAATAAGTTGTTCCAGTAGAATTTCCTGTTCATTCAGACAACCAAGGCTTAATCTGTACTGTCATTGAGTTACACACATATTCCTTTTTCGCCAAAACAAAGCGTAAAATGTTATTAATGGTTCTTTCAAAGATCGGTTGGAATCCTTCATTTGATGCAGATTCTTCACTGCTTCTTTGAATTATGGTACCATTGGCCATATCTATGTGTTGGTCTTGTTTCTTCTCTGAAATCAATCTTATTTCAAACAAAAGCTGTGAACACACTACTGTGAAATGCTGATGGTAGAGCTACAGAGATCATATTCATTTAAGCAAGTGCTGTTTCATGGGATCTAACAACAGAATGGGAAACACCATGCCCAAAACCATTCAACTTTTGAATTAACGTTTTTTAGAGCCTGCTATCTGCCTTGTTTCCATGCTTAAAGATAATGCTTTTGTGCCCTTTGATGATGAAAATATCATATCTTGGGTGACAATCAAAACTTCTGGTTTAAACTCCTACACATATATTATCTAATGTGGGGTCATCAGAAACACCAAGACATCAAGACAAAAAGGTTTAAAAGTTTAAGAGGATTCAAGCACTCCTTTAATGTCAGCTACGATGATTTGGGTGGCAACAAACAACTCCTCTGGAATTTCTTTTTGATTTCTAAAGATGGACTACATGGAATAGAAGCTGGTTGACAAATTTGTTGAAATAATCTTCTTGTTGAAATTCACGTTCACTTTCTGTGTCACTTTCACTACTACCTTTCATTCTAACATTTCTGAATTCTTTTTTCAGGTGGATCATGAAAACATAGTTTCTCTTTTAACTTTGACATTATCTTTGGCTTGATTCTCCATCTACTATAAGTCCAGGCATTTAAACCCTTATTTTCTCTAACTATTCCGACAAACTTATCATACAGTTCATACAGTTCAACATCATGGTCTTTTTAAGTCTTAGCTCGCCAGCATCTGATGTCATAGCCTTTACTAAGTGGAATATTTTTTTCGAATCCCAAAGATGTATATATACCCATTTCAATTGTGCACACACATCAAAACTCAATTTATGAGAAAATATATTCTTTAAAACCTTTGGAGAAAATGTTATAATATAACCGACATCTAATAAATTGAAAGCAATTCTGACCTAACAAAGGACTTCCCTTTTCGCAAATGATGCAAACCTCTTCCAAAATGCCAGATCTCGCAAATGATGCAAACCTCTTCCAAAATGCCAGATCTAGTTTTATTCTATGTGATCTTAATGCACCAGGAAATTTGGGTAAATCTTTAGCTTAGAACAGCTAGGTTCGACTACTGTCCTTGATAACTTCTTACTACTTGCAACCCCTCCTTGCTCTTTCCATTTTAGACACTATCTGTGAATTTTCTGATAGTGTAAACTGAAATCTGACTGACTATTCTGGGTATTGACTAAAAAGGTAAACAATGCTACCTTAAACATAGGATAGAGATAAGTAGATTATAAAGCAGCATCTAATAGAGACTAATAAGGCTAATTATAATATTTTATATATAGGATTTCGATTCAAAAAACACATTTACATTCAGTAAAATTTAGTCTTAGCCTTTAATGAAGTTACAACGTCGTTTAATTACTTATTTACCAATTTTCTAGTTATATTGTTATATAATAGGACAGCAGCTTATTAATACTGGCTCTACTGAGGATTGTTTTTCCTTTTTTTGGTTTGGTTCAATTACAATGGTTTTTGTGTGCCTAAAGCCTCGTTAAGCAGTGCCACAGTTTAGGCTTTCATATTTTTCGATAGTAATATTTAAACAATATTGAAACAGCAGCCATCCTCCAGAGAGGATGTTCATGTGAATTTTAAAAAGTATCAAAGGTCTTCTGCAATATTTTGTTAACTGTTTCATTATTGTTCCCAGGAAAATGAAGAAAGCATTTCACCTTAAAGCTATCCTAACAACGTGGTGAGCAATTCAATTATTTATCATAACTAAAATTAGCATCTTTAGTTTTTTTACCGATATTATTTTACAGACCTGAAATATAAGCACATTCTAATAGCAAGCTCCACCGAAACATAAGTCTGTAAAATATGCACTAGAACATAACACTTAGAATCGTTCACATACGAAACAAAACGATAGACCCGATAAACTGGAACTTTAGACCCAGTTTACAAACAAAGGAACCAGTTATGAGTGGGAACTTTTTGGTTCTGTTATCAGTAATATTGAACTCGACGATTTCTGCATAGAAACTGTAGTCTGCAAGTTGTACAGCGGGCATGACAAGTTTTTGTGGCACAGACGCCGGCCTAACAGGCTTAGCACCAGTAATGCGTTGTGCAGTGCCGATGAAATGATTGTTTAGTGAATTTGGATTAGCAACAATATTTTTCAAATTTGGATCCAAAATTCTATGAATGATTTTCCAAACCTCTTTAGGTCTATTCGAATTTAACGAATTTTTATTTTATAAAATTTTTATAAGTTACTTTTGTTGTTCGAATTTTCTTTTTTAATTTATTTCTAACTTCTCGAAATTTAGTCCAGTCATCCTCTGTTTGGTTGCGTAACTTGTCTCTACTTAGTTATAATTCACAAATTTCGAGATCTTTAAGCCACGGTGCTGGAGGGCGAGTAACTTTTTTCTTTGATAAAGGAGCATGTTGTTGTAAGCAGTCAGTAATTAATTTGTTGAAAAGATGTACTTTGTCATCAACGGTTTCCATGCTACAAACGATGCTGAATGGCAACGCACTGAAGTCATTAGTAAAGGATTCTTTGTCAAACTTTGTGAAGTCTCGCATATACTTGAATCTAGCCTGGTATCTGCTAATTCTTACGTTAAGGAAAACATAAGGTGAGTCATGATCACTGATTTCATCACATGCGATCAGCCCATTTTCTTTTACTTTAAATTCATTTGTCGTTATAATATGATCAATTGCTGATTTAATTTGCTGATTCAGCAAGAGAGTAGGAATGATGTCTAGGGTGGTTGTCTAGTTGAGCGGTTTCTGTCATTACAGCTTCCGTAGCCCAAATGGGGGCTTTAAATGCTCTAGGACCTCCTTCGCAGGACCCTCATTGATAACAGTACCTTACGGAACTGAAGAGGCTATCCTGGGTAAACATTCGTAAATAAATAAATAAATAAAATACCTTTGCGTGTTGGTTGGTTGACATTTTGGGTTAAATTATATGACTGTAGAATATCTTTATACTGAGTAACAACAGGCGATTGTTCTAAGAAGTTTATATTCATGTCACCGGCTATAATCGTGATTCCCCTCCAATTGGAAAGAGCAACATTTAAGATTTGATCAAACTTGTCCAACCAAGATTTGACTGATGATGCATCAAAACTTGGCTGATAAAAAACACCAAAAAGAATATCGCTGTTTCTATTTTTCCCTTAAGTTCGAACCATAATGTTTCAATATCAGTGTCTTTATTAGATAAGTGATCTCTAGGTGTTACGTCTATATCGTCACGTATATAGGCAGCTACACCACCTCCTTTTTTATTTTTTCGATTTTGGTGAAGTAATTGAAGTCCAGGAATTTGGACATAATCGAGTTGGTATTTATTTGATGTATTTATTTGATGTTTGATGTTTGATGAACTTTTGTTATAAATTGAGCAGCTATGTGACTTTTTAGACAATCAGTCATTTAATCAATCAATCAATAATAATCAATCATTTATTTAAAATTTCATAAGGAAAAGAGAAATAGTAATATGTATAAGTAACATACAGACATACCTCCCACATATAACTGGTATCAATATCATCACGTGGTATGTCAGGACGAATCTTTTTGCCTTGATATGGTCCAAATCTTGTACCAGTTGAAAAAATATGCTTGGCAAACACACCAAGACCCGCATTGGAAATTGAGCTTTCTCGAATATCTAAACCATCAGGCAATGTTGCAAGTGATTTCTTCTGATCTTCCATGCTCCATGTTTTATCAGCATAAGGGTGCAATGCTCCATGAATCGGACAGTCCCCATAGTAAAAATCTTCGCAATCTTCACAAACTACAATAACACATTAAGTTAATTGATACCATTCAATTTGAAAAATTTAAAGCCACACATTTTGTATGTTTCTTATTAGATATTCCGGATAAGAGAATTAAAAATTTTCAATAATTATAAAGGCCATGTACAACCCCCAAACTAATTTTCATTTTTTGACAATTTTTTTTAATTATTTTCTGGAACATAAGACCAAAGTTTTACACTACACTGATTTGAATTCATGGTTGTTATCCTCATATGCACTTTTTGGGAGTGAAGGTTTAAATTTTCCTGTTAGGATTGTACTGATAGAAATCTTCTGGGGCTGACAGAAAATTCTCCTTGTACTCAATCCACAAAGAAATGGAGTCATTGTTAAGCAAATTGTTTGAGTAACCTGCCAATCTAGCGATTCTGTTAATGCCTTGTTTGATGTGACTGTTAGATTCCCCTAACATGATGGTTGATATTATAACAGCAGCAACAAAAGCAAAGATCACTTATTAAACATCTTGAACTACTGCTACCTACAATTCACACTTAACAAATTCTTGACAAATTGGGGGTGAACTATTTGTAAAAAAAAAACAACAAAAAAAACATTAAGCATGTATTTTCTCTTACCTCTGAATGCTTTGTAGCACATTTACTGTATTAATACAAGAACAAAGACAAGAAAATAGAAAACATACATAAATAATGATCATCATCAGGAACATCATCTTCTTTATAATTTTTCCTTACATTACGCTTGGGGTAACGGGACACGTGGACTTTGGTCTTGCAATGGTCATTGTTATCAGGTCGCTTTCTAATCAGCACATTTTTTAGGGACTTTTCAGTTTCATCACTGCACTAAAAGAATAAATTAATGAAAATAAAGATAAAGAAAAATTATTTTACGGCAAACCTCAACATTACAATTAATTTAAAAAATGTGAAAATGGTTATCATGTTTACAAAAATACAACATCAGACTAAAGTTGTCTTATCCTAGCCAGAGGTTAAGATTCCATTAACTTTAAATTTCAAAAGTCATTACTCACTTCAAAATGAAAGAGCTCCTTTCTACACTCTATTCATATGAATACAATGGAAATAAAGATGAGAAAGAATCATCATCAGACAAGGTATTTAATCTGCTAACCCATGAATCATAAGAAGAGAATACAAAAGCCATACAAAAACCATAGAACAAGATAGAAACAAACTGTTTTAAGTGAAAAAAATAATTAGAAATAAAAACCATGATCAAATCAACTGAAGTGTAGAATGGTTATAATGACAATTATTTTGAAGGTTGGCTTCAGAGAACTTTGAGTAATCATATTCATGTAAAAACATTTGAATTACCTTTAGGAAAGAAATTTTTGCGGAATTTCATTTTGCAATTTTGGGACCTAATCGCAAAATTAAAATTAAAAACAGATGGATATAAAATTGTGTAATCTTAAAAACATTTCATGATTTCAGCAGTTGAAGAAAATTAGATTTGGGGTAAATACTAAAAACTATGTTCTTATTCTACAGCAATTAAATTTCTTGATAACATTGATTACTGTGCATAAATAAGCAAAATACAATAATAGAAATGGCAAAAAATCTTAAGAAGCAATGCAATGACATCATGAAAGTGAAAACAAACAAGAGACTAATATTATCAGTCACCCAGGTAAAATTTTTTTACAGAGTTTAACTTCGAAAAGGATGTGTCAAATTCACCTTTCCAGTGTGCTTACCCATCTCAACTTGGGAATAGGAAATAGAAAGTGTACCCATATTGTAGAGCTCGAAAAACTGATAAAAAAAGTGTATAAGATTGTTTCGCTACGATCAACCATTTTGAAAAATTGAATTTGAACATTGTTGAAAGTTTTTGCGCAATGAATGGCCATAATCTCTTGTTACAAGTAAACTTTAAAAAGAATTTAAGTAATAAACTAAAAAAAGTTGAATATGATTCAAAATGAAATATTAAACATTTCCATGTGGATCATGGATTTTTGAATTTCAACTAATAAATCTGTTAATCTTCTGAATTCCGCAAAAACATCTGATAAATTAGTTATTTTAAATTCATTGTTCTCTACTTTCTAACTTTTTAATCATGAAATGGTTTCTATCTCTAGCTTCAAATGCGTATTGTAGGGTGTCCTTTGACTGCATTGAAATTAATGATGTACTGGTTATAAAATTGATTGAAATAACCAGTAAAACGTAGTAGGTTTTAACTATTCATAATGATTAACCAATCAGATTTCTTCATTGTGATTGCAGTAAGTGCACAAGTAGAAGAAACCTATAAAGTGCTATCTTTCAACATTCATTTAGAAATAAATTTAATTTTTTTGGCGTAGCTAAGTTAGACTTCATTTTCTTCTGAACGCACTGAGAAGTGGTGTATAAAATCCACGACTCAATCTAAGTTGCAGCCAAGTTTCCACCTACCTTAAGGGGATTTATTTTTGTGTGGACTAATTTTTGCAAGCCACAGTTTGAGAGCGTTTTGCGTGGATTAATTTTTGCGAGTCAGACCTTCTCAAGGAAAATGTTTGGATTTATTTTTTTGAATGTGAACAAAGTACAATGTGTGTATATTATAATGTAGCTTAGAAATAGCAGTGAAAATCACCATTTTCATGCCTGCCACATTCCAAAACCAATGGGTGCTTCATAAGTATAAGGATATAATTAATTTATGAAAGGTACACAGGGCCAAAAAATGAGCAAATAAAATCATAAAATTTTGCGTGGATTATTTTTTTGCGAATGTTCAGCTTTAATTGCCATTGCATCACCAGAATCCATTCTTTTATTTTCTTATTTTTTGTTGTCAACTTTCTGTTCATTTACATTTTTATGATTAATCAGTGTATTTTCACCTCCATTTATGATTTTTTTAATACTAAAGGTGAGTCTGACAAATCATATTATGATTAGTCACATTAGCCTTAACATATTGGTGTCAACATAAATCTTTCATTTGCAGATGGGTGCATAGAATACAACTCAATATTGAAGTTCAGTTTATATTTGGTAGATTGGAGATGTCTTTCTTCTTCCTTTGTCACAGATGCATATCTTTTTATTGTTTTTAAAGATTTCAATTCACTGGCATACCTTTGTGAAGTAAAAAACAAAACAATGCTGTCAATGCTATCACTGGAAAACGTTAATTCTCAAAAGATTAGCATGTGATTCAGTGATAATTTTATTCTTTATGTTCTAGACGAACACATAAGTGTTCACAACAAACATTTATGTTCAACAATAATTGGTTGCGTATTAAAATATTGTAACCTTTCTGTTGTTACTCTTCTAATCAACTAAATAACTGATAAACAAAACTATAAGTAGAGTCTACTTTACAACAAAGAAACATTACAGTAGTCTGTGGAATAATGCTATAAAGCAATGTGGAGAAGAGCTTTTACTAAAAGCAGGTATTAAACGTTTGGAATATTTCTAGACAAGATGTTTAAGAGAAAAGAATGATATATCAAGGACTTATTATTATTTTCAAGAAAAAAGATGAAGAATAATCACAAAGTAGGAAAATGAATTTGGCGATGAAATGTAAATAAACGTACAATGTATACAGCATGAGACTGCCTTACTGAATAGTTTTGCCCTTTAACAGACTGTTTGTGCATGATTTTACTATACAGGCCCTATTTTAGAATTAAAAGGCAGCGTCCGATAAGAGACGAAAGGGCACCTATGTTTACCTGTGTACTTAATTCACTATCACCCGAAGCCCCCCATTACATCATTTGTTATTTGCAGACTTTAAAAAGATTTTTTTTTACTCACATAATGTACAACAAAAAGAATGAGTGAGTCTATTGGAAAGAAAAATTATAAGTCGCACGTCTCAAGTCTCAACAACGTTACATTTCTCAAATAAATAAAAACAACATACACGGATGTGCTATGTAAGGGCAGTTCATAAAGTTTTAAAAGGACATTGATCAAACTCAAAAGGGCACAGGATGATCTTTAAAAGGCAGTTTTTACATCTGACCCCCCTAACATTCTCGCGTTTTTCAACGTTTCCGGCAAAGTTGAAAAATACCATTTTAAGAAAAGGCGTTTTTCAAGGGATGCGTCCGGTACGCGGACGCTTTTTTTCACTAAAAAATCGCCTGCCATATTACTGTATCCATTAGCAGGGCTCCCACTGATAAGCTACAAACTTTTTTTTTGATTTTATGCCATAAAATGCAATATTTTATGCTTTTTTTATGCTGAAGGACAAGATTTTAAGTCCTTTTTATGCCACTTTTGGAGGCCAGAGAAGAAGTTATGTTTTCTTTACTGAGGCATTTTTAGTGTTTATAGCAAATATAGAGGGCAGGAAATAAGCTATTATGAAAGGCAACTTTTGTTCACTATCAAAACAATGGAAATATGCAGTATATGTGTACTATATTCCACTACCTTGTTTTATTGATTGGGCGATCACTTAGAGCAGCCTATCATTTTATCAGCTTAGTAATCTATACTTGCATTGCTTGAATATGGACAAAAGTTACACTATATCACACTCCAATTCAGTGATAAAATAGTGATAAGGTGACATATATAAGACTATTGCACTACATAATTCTTATATAAAATGAATAAAAGGAGCAGGTTTTCAGAAGAAACTCCTTCATTTAAAATAAGCAACAAAACTAAAATAAGGCAATTTGTGAAAACATAGCTTTGCTTCCTACAGTAAAAATAACTGGTTATTAACTATAAGTATATACAGCTAACACTGTATGTTTAAACATTTCAAACTTTGTGGTTCGCTTGGTATGGTGAACTAAACATTAAACTGAAGGACCAAAAACCATTTCAAAGGTTTTGCGAGCTTTGCCAAGAAAAAAATACAACAAACAATGAAGCAATCACTCAACATCTATGAGGCAACGTTTTAAGCCAGTGTGTTGATTGAAGTAACATGTCCTCTTTTCATAGTTAAATAGAAACAACAAATTAGATAAGAACACAAATTGCAGCAAGCACAAATTGTGTTCAGATGTCAATAGAACTACCAACTTAAACTAAACAACA
This sequence comes from Turritopsis dohrnii, assembly GCA_027922465.2. Classification (NCBI taxonomy): domain Eukaryota; kingdom Metazoa; phylum Cnidaria; class Hydrozoa; order Anthoathecata; family Oceaniidae; genus Turritopsis; species Turritopsis dohrnii. The sequence continues at coordinate 57,489 of BQMF02000816.1, read as the reverse complement.
TAAAAATTAAAAACAGAGGACGCAGAATACAAGATATAAATAATCAATCTGGTATGCAAGTCTACAATTCACTCTTTTTATTTTCAACATAACAAGAGTGTCATAATTGTATAGATTAAGGGGGTGTTTACATGGAGGTGAGCTGGCCCAGTTAAATGGGCTGGCTTGCTGAGCCAGGATCTCACTAACTGAGATTTCGGTTCAATTTGCTGAGATCTCGCTTCAGTGGGATGAAAATTTTCCATATAAACATCCACAAACAGGCGAGCCCGGCTGAGCGGGCTAATTTCATAGCATGCCCATACTACTTGATAAGCAAAAAAATAAAAAAGGTGAGCCAGCTCGCTTCCATATAAAAGAGAGATGAAATAATCTCGCCTTAACAAGTAAGCCCACCTATCCGGGCAGCTCACCTCCATATAAACACCCCCTAACAGAAGCCCAGAACACTAAATTACCTTAGGACGACTTTTTTTTGCGTCAGTAAGATTTTGCGAAAATGGATGGACACGCAATCTAATTTTAGTGAATGACCGTTACGAATGGGAAATTACAGAGAATTGCCAGAAGGTAAAAAAAAAAAACAACAAACAACAACAAACAAACATGATTTTCTAAAAAACTTCAGAGTTATATTCTTATAAATCCTTGTGTATACAAATGGACCTATTTCAATTTTGTTTATGGATCCTCTCACAGTTTTTTTTAGTACTCCCATTATTCCCGATTTCAATACAAGACATCAAAGATGTCAAGTTGCTCTCGTGGATAAAACAATAAAGCAATGAATTTGGTCTGGAAAAATTTTTTGCGAATATGCTCATTCGCTAAAACACAAAAAAAAGTCGGTCTAAGGTATACTATACTAAATCAAAGTAAAACATCATTACATAGTCTGGTAGAAGCATAGCACACTAATACTGCAAATAAGGTACATTTGCACATAATGATGAAAGCATCTGCTTCCTGAAAGGCATCTCCTATTCAAGGACATGTTATTTATTCATAGCAGGAAAAATTACTGGGAGATGTCACATGACTTTTTTATGATTTTTTATGCTTTTAGGCCAATTTTATGCTTTTTTATGACAACAGGCAATTTATTCCATTTTTTATGAAATTTTATGATTTTATGCCAAGTGGAAGCCCTGCATTAGACAAAGCTAGGATAGCTTTTTATGGCTGCATAAAGCTGTTCTAAGGCAGTCATTGCAAAACTATTAAGGAGAAATGATTAAGAAGGCCAAAGTTAAACAACTAGAGTAGAATGCAATTGCCACTTATAAATAATGGTTAATCAACTAACTGGTGTTCTGTCTTTTCTGCTACTCCTTTCTGTAACTGCAGTTTGCTTCTCTAAAAACTGTGATGGATTTTTGACTTTCTTCTTTATATCTGAAAAATCACTATCAATAATTTGTATAAAGGCACCACTATAGGAATCCATTACTGCAGGAATCTTGATTTGAACAAAATTCAAAAGTTCAAAGGGAAAGGGAGATCCCTTGCAGAAATAAATAAAAGATGATCTTTTTGTCAAAATTGTGTTACTATAACTTCATATAAGTGACTAAAAATCATTAATTGGGAATGGAAAACTAAGAAGGTGATTAAGGTGATTTTCAGACTTAACAAAATTGAAAGATTTCATTTTCGAGAAATACATTACACAAATAATGCAACAATGGTTAAGTTTATGAAGAAGATATTGAGCTCTAAACGGTTCATCTGTTGATGTAGAGATGACAGTTCTCAGATAGTTGCTGGAATTTATTACACCTATGGAAACTTTGAAATTTGTTTTGATTTTGATTTACTTCAAGAAGGTTTAGTTTGATGCCAAATAGTACAGTTGAAGTTGCACAAAGTACTTTATATAATCAACTACTTCATGCGAGAGAAGTGTAAAAGGAAAAAATGATTTACATATTTTGTAGAATTTATCTGAAAATTCTCTTAAATATTCACATCTTTCTATTTTCGGGAAATGGTGGACTTGAATGCATGGGAAAAGAAAGAATAAAAGAAAGACAGAAATGCAAACCTTTGTTCTTAGTTTTATCATTATTTTTCTTTGAGCTTGTTGGCATCTCAGTCCATTCTTCATCATCAGCATCAGAATCTTCATCACCACTAATATAATCAAACAGACTTTCCATATCAATTTGTTGAGGAGTTACATAAGTCAATGCTTTTACAGGCAACCCTAAATGCAAAAAGGTGTTATTAATCCAAGAGCAGGCCTCGAAATTTTAAACTTTCACGTAAACTATACTTCGTTTCCGTATTATATCAGTAACGGAAACGATCGTTACCGATGTAGTTCATTAATGACTGAGTATCGCCATCGGTTCTGGGAAACCATCTTTTCCGTATACCGAAAAGGGCCACCTGAGTGACGAATGAAAGTTAAATGAGTAGGTTAAAGTTAAAGGGTGTTGTTGTTTTCATTCATTTTATTTCGTTTTATGTCGTTATCATCTCAGTGATTCAACCGTTTTATCTTCTATAAAGCAGAAACGGGTACTTTACAGAAACGGAAATTTGTTTCCCTAGATGATGCTATCACGGTAATGATGCGGTAACAGAACGATTGTTACCGTGAAATTTTGAGGCCTGAATAGGATTCAATTCATTGTACTAAAATTAAATAACAGATCGGAAAAAAACAATTTGCTTAAGCAAATTTGAAAGAAAAATAATAACAATGAATATTTGGCACATATAGGTTCATATCTAATTGATTCACACATTTTATAATAATAGTGACGTGTGCATACCACTTACATTCTAGAGTGATATATTTAGTTGTAATTCACAGCCAATGTCTTCTTAGTTGCGTGTAAAACTACGTAGAGACTCGAGCGTTTTTTATAATTATCATATAGTAGCATGTGGCATTATGTCAGTTTTTTTCATGATCACGGGGGAATCATTGCATTGCATTCCCAATCTAAGAGTTTAATTTTGTATTTCTTGTATTGAGTGTTTCTTCCCACACTTCCGGTGGCCCTGACTTTTATATCTTTAACTATTATAAACTAATTTTAAAGCTATTCATCTATTAAACAATCAAAATCCGAGTACACATGTGAGTACACTATGTATATATTTCATATATTGTACATATTTTTTGAGAAGTCTATCCTGTATATATAAATATTCATACAAACTAAAAATTAAAGACGCAACATTTTGGGGGAAATATCTCGAGAACCAATGAGGATAACTGACGTTCTTGGGGTTGACAATACAGGCAATGGGGTGACAAAAAATATTTTTGAGTGGTGCGGCTATCAAAATCTTTGCTTGATAATATCTCTCTACATGCAGGGATTTTTCCAAGCACTTTTGGTTTTAGTATATACCGTTTTTCGTAGAGATGATTGAGTTTTACAGTCCGGGAAGCTCGGCAAATTTTAGATATTTCAAACTCATCAAAAATTTTTACCCGGGTTACTAGTATTTTAATATTTAGCTGACAGAAAGTGCTACAAATCCATATCCGTGCCTAATCTTAAAATGTTATCTGGGTGTCATATTGGGCCAGTGACATCACTGTTTTAGAATTTTCGGTGACCCAAAGGAAATTTTAATGGCTTGATATTCAATAACACCCTAAAATTTCAATTGAACATGCTTAGAAATGCTTACACAATAGAAAAAAAGAGCTGAAATTTCTTGTAATGGAAATTCTTAAATCATATTTGCAACATATGGTGGCCCCAACCACTTTGAGTCTCAGACAGTTGGGCCACTGCTAAGATAAGACACTGCATATATTCGCCAAAACAAATCATCTATCAGATGCCCTTACAGGCATAAGGAAAAAAAATGAAAGACTAGTGACATTTTTGAAGTTTGAAGAATGAATGACTTATACAATACAACATCACATTTTAACTAAAAACAACAGAAGCTTTTACATACAGAGAAAAGAAGTACGCAAAAGGTGCGAATCGTAACCATGGATACACATTTATGTAACAGTTTTTTTATAAAAAAACATGTAAGCAAGAGCGAAAAGAAAAAAAAACACAAAATTTTTTGAAAAAAATATAAGAAACAAAGTAAAAGCGAAAAATTCATCAGAAATACTATGTTTCGAACTAACTATGTATCTACCTACTAAGCTAGCTACCAAGCATTTAAAAATATAGCTTTTAAAAAGTTTAACTATGAACGACTTCGATGAATTTTGTCAACTGCAAGAGAGCTTCGAAACAGAAGACGTTGTCAACAACAAACTAATAATAATTTTATTACAAGCGATGCTTCGAATTGGGTGAAACTGAAGTTGTCCATTGTGTTTCTAGTGGGATTAATGTCTACTTTTTCGTCAGTAAGTGGCAAAATACTAAATTACTTATATAAAGAATGTTTTTGTAGTTTTCATGTAAAGGCACGCATTAAATTTCAAAAAAACGCTAGGTTTGGACAGCAGAAAAAAAAAAAAACAACCAAAGCCGGTTTTAAAGTATTTCTTGCTTTTGCAGAAATCCAAAAAATATGAATTGATATCGTAAGGATAAAAATACTACCTTCGGATAAAACATATGTCTATTTATTTTTCTTTGTCACTGCAGCCTTGAAAACCTTACGCAGGTACAATTCAGCAAGTCAAAGTCTTAAATTTTAAATATTAGAGGGAATGTTAATCAGCCTAGGGAATTGAAAATTTGAAGAATCTTTTTGCTGCAAGGGAATGATTCTCCTACACATATACTTCTAAGTTATGTTAATGGAAAACTCATGTTGAAGGTAGAACCTACACTTACCACAACCTTTCATGAACTGGTAGTTACAGATTATATTCTTTTGCCTGTTTTTCTCATATTCTGTCATTTCATCTTCATTGAAGAGCTCCATTATTATTTCTTGCACTAAGAGAGACTATAAGGAAAAAGTTGTCAAACATCCTATACAAACAATACACAACTCAGAATGGAAATCCTGACATCCTAATATATTAAAGTTATTGTGATGACATAGTGCTAATTGTATTATTGAAATTTATCTCTTCCTTCTTTCTCAAAGTTTTCTCAAAAATGCTGACGTCAGCGTAACATTGTGCACTTTTAAAGGTGTCTCGTTCAATTCTGGGGAATAAGTCGACCAAATTAGACAACCCCATTTTGGAGATCTACTCTTCAAGCCCTATCTGATGGTACAAGAACTTCGAAAATCGACTTTTTAAGTCGAGCCAACTCAAAACCCTATAAAAAATTTCCCCAGTTTGGCCGACTTGGCAAAACTGGTTTTAAGTCCCAAGGGACCATATGAGAAAATAAAACAAAAACCCATATATACTAATTGTATGGGTGACCAAAGACCGCCACCATACTATAGATGTATCAGGCCTGGTCGTAAGAGGCGTGCGATCGCACGCGCACGCCTCCACACACGCCAAGATTTATTTACGCGTGTGGCAATCGCACGCCTGACAAGTGTAATAACGAATGTTCATTTAAAAGCCAACAAAAATCTGTCCCAAAAATGTTGAAAGTTTTGCTTCGGAAATTGTTTATGTGCTACGATTAAATTTTACAATAACCAAACGAAACTTTGCTACCATTTCAGAAGTGAGGTCTCCGATCGCTTTCTTTGTTTGGTAGAAGAAAACAAGTCTACTCAGCGAAATCCGCTGAGGAATGAAGAAGGAGCTTCGTGCGCATGATTTTATTATGTATTATTATTTAATTGTATTAAAAATATTAGTTTTCTTTTTCTTTTTAACGTTCTTTCAAGTTAGAAAAGTATGCGCAAGGTTGCAGTTTAGAAAAATAATCTTTTATTTAAAAAAATAGGCAGCCAGGTGGTGACGAGTTAATGGAACCGAGCGTCTCTAATTTAATTCAAAAACCATTTGAACTTCAAACCAAAACGATGGAGAGTAATACAAATTTTTTATTTTCAGGTTTTATTTTTCCTCTTTATTAATTTTTGAATAAATCTTATTTACTGTCAAAGTAATCTTTATAGTTAAAATTTTACGTTCCGAATCTTCGAAAACATTGTTTTGTTTTATTAATTCATTCTCCATGAAAATCTCATCATTTTTACATATGACACATTTCAAATTGGACTTGATTATAATAAAGAATGAAGATCGTTGATCTTAACTGGAAAAATTGATCGCACATCTGTCAAAAATTTACAAGAGCGCACGCCATAACTGATATCGTCAATTAAGGCGTGCGATGACCACACGTCTGCTAATTTCCTTACGACCAGGCCTGTGTATCGAGAACTATTTTAATACTGGTATCTGGTATGGGCCCCAAACTCTGAATCCCCCAAAATCTTTTATAGTCTTGTATATATTTTCTTTTAAAAAACATCAGGAGTGCTGTTCTTTCAGAGTAATTCTATTATCGACATCACAACTTGAAAATGAAGATGCAAATAACAGCTTCGGGTTAACAAACAATTACTGCCATCCTATTTATTATCTTATATATAATAGCGAGTGTGTGTCACACTTTTATTTTAGAGAGTGATAAATTTTGTTGAATTTTAAGGTCAAAATCTTCTTAATCGTGGTCATATTTTTCGTTAGGCCATGCGGTTTTTTACGATTATTATATAGTAGCAAGTGCCGTGACGTCAGTTTTTTAATCGATCACGGGGAATCATTGCATTGCATCCCTAATCGAACGCGACGTTTTTGGGGAAATATCTCGAGAACCAATAGGGAAAACTGACGTTTTTTAGGGTCCGCAATACGGGTGATGGGGTGACACAAAATTTGGGCCTAAATGATTTTTGGTATTGCGGCTATGACGTCATCAAAATCTTTAACCGACGATATCTCTGTAACGGTTGGTCGTAGCGAAACGATCCCATACACTTTTTTGATCAGTTTTTCGAGCTCTACAACATAGATACACTTTTGAGCTGCGATTCTATGATTTATTTTTTCGTCACGGGATATGTACACGGGAATGGTGGATTTGACCTATTGTTTTCGAAGTTAAGTTTGGTAAAAATTTTTACCCGGGTTACTAGTTATTTCTGTAATAAGAAGCTGAAAATGGTTTCATTCGCTTTCATTTGATTGCATAACATTTCCTTCTTGCTACTAGTACTAGCTACTAGTAATCGGTACTAGTACCGATTTCTGAAATGAATTATGCAATAAATTTTCTGAGCACATAATGACCACCATAAATACAATGAACTTCCTGAAAGTGACTTAGTAAAAAAATTCCTAAAAGCTATATAACACAAAACAGAATTTCAAGGACTGAATATCAGAAAAAAATTAGTATGAGTAGAAATTTGCTAAGGATTCCAAAATACTTTTGCTATAATTGTTAGAATCTTCAGTCTGAAAAACTTTGAAAAGACCACACCAGATGATAGAGAAAATTTAATTTGTATGTACTGTTTGTAAGGTGATCGCCTATACATATCTTATTCAAAAAAACACACACATACACAAAAACATTTATTATCATAGTCACATTTTCTTTTGTTTTTTCTTATACGTCTCAGTGTTCTCTCGTGCATTCAGTTTATCTCAATTCATTTTGATTTTTTGGTAATTATTTTGTCATTTATTTAGTTTATGTCTCTAGGGTGTTTAGTTTTTTACCATAAATTCAAGATTTTTCTCATTTTGTGTACATGTAGTGCTGCTTGTGAAAGATGGCACTACGAATTATAAACTTTTTATAATTCAACTCTTTTCAAAGTGGCTTCAAATCAACTCAATTTTTATAGCATATCACTAGCGGTTACTTGGCCAGCTGGTAGGTTTTGGTTTTTTCTTTCTTTCTGTTGCTTCAGTTATATGTAGTTTTTTACTAAATTTACTTTTATTTATTTCTTTGTAATTTCAGTTTGAACCATAACTCAATATATACATATTCCAAACCTGTCTTATTCCTCCATGAGAAGTGATACCGCTACATTCAAACAGATGATCCATTCAATTCGACATCAATTTATCACATCAATTCAATCTTAAGCAATAATCACATGTCAAAACGTATCAGACAGAGAATCGATTATACTATTTTCAACTAACTGGTGAGAAAACCGAACTTCAAGATCTATCAGACCAAATCGATCAACTAACGTTAGACGTATGCCATCACATCGACTGTGATAGAAACCCAAGTGATGGTTCAGGAAGTCCACGACATTGTTGACGAAAATCCAATCCACAGTGGAGTTGATCTATCTGGGATGGTGGAAAAGTTAACAGACTTGCGAAAGTCTATTCGAACAAACGAACTTGTTCTCCAAACTCAAACGCCTGACAAACAACTTACAATGCAAATCGTCGGTGCCATGCAGCTAATCAAGGATTATATTAAGGAAGTCAACGATTTGAAAGTGAAAGCAAACCTCCTACGAACAAAACAAGTATCTCATCAGTTCTTGATCAAGGACACAAGACGTTCCATCGAAGACATCATTAAAGAATTCGCTCATAATCCTCAAGACTTAACTGATGAAGAACTTGTGCAGATCAGAAACAATCTTCTGTCTACCACATCTCAGATTAACGAAATATCCAAGAGGATTGAAACTTTTCTCACCAAGTCGATGACAAATCCTGATGTTCAAAGTGTTTTTTGTAGTAAGAATATATATATTATTTGATGTACGTTTAAGCAAGATAAAAGATATATATATATAAAATGTGGCTTTCGAAAGGTCATTTTATGAAATCTAAGAAATTTTGATATCTTATAGTTTAAATGCTTCTCAAGAATTCTAAATTTTAGTGATGTCCAGTTTCCGTTTATATTTGAATAGCTATTTTATAAGAAGAAAACATTGCTTAAAGAAACATTTGTGATTTAGCCTCTGACATAACAGTAGATTTTTTCATTTTGACCAAATTCGCAAATTATAAATTCCGTAGCACTAAAATCAAAGAAAGAGCTTAAAGAAATGTCCCTGTTTTGATAAAAGAATTTTGAAAGAAGTATATGATCATGTAACATAACCTTACACTCATTCCTTTTTTCATTCTTCTCATTGTTTTTATAATGAATTACAATATCAAGTCTTAATGATTCTTAATGATTTTAGCCTAAAATATTCTTACATGATTCTAACATGAATTACATTTGAACGTCAGAATGGGTGAAAACAGAGAAAAAAATTAGATTTTCGGTATCAGTATGTATCAGATTGATTCTTAAATAATTCTAAAATTTTGAGAATTTTGAGCCTTATGATTCTTATAAAAAGAATTCTTATAAAAAAGAAAGAGTGCATTTTTCAAATTTAATTGCAGATAATAAACTGAATGTAAACAATTAGCAAAAAACAATTCGCTATCACTTACCTTTCCTGCACTTCGGATTTTAAAATTTCCCGCTTAAATGGTAGGTAACGTGATTGCAAACTAGATATTCACTATTAGGGGTAAGATGCAACCTCGTACCCAGGGTTTCTTGCCTTTTCGATGCGAGATTGGGGTAAGATCTTCATTTCGTTCCGCATGTAATACGCGATGCATGATTAACGTTTTCTTTACCTTCTTTACCTAAAATATACCGTTTAAGTCGGACTTTAGTTTAATTGGGACTAAAACCGCGACAAGTAACTTGAATAAACACTTGGATGAGACAGTCATTGACGTAATTAACAAATACATACATGAAGACTACATTTAAGTTGAAATTGAGTTCATTAAACAACTTAAATTTGAAGTGCAATCTAAGCAATATTGACAGACAGACAGACGCACGCAGCAGAGAATCAAGGAGGTGCATATTAACATAGTTTAGTGAATTCAATTCATGTTACCAATGGGATTATTTAAGCGTTTGTCTTTGATGGTTAAATTGCTAACACTCTTCTGTGCACAAATTTTAACTTATCTCTAGGTCTGCCACTAAGATACTCTACCAAATACCTTTATACTCGATGGCAATACAGTTACAGGAACTGATCTACACAACTTAAGTAACATCTACAATTGGCAAGAGGCTCGTGATAGCGCAACTAAATATTAATTCTTTACTGACGCTACAAATTTAAGTCCCTTGGTAATCAAATCAAAGATTATATTGACATCTTATTAACGTCGGATCAATCTTTCCCTAACGCAAAATTGGCTTCCGAAGATGGCGGACGCAAAAACCGTCTAACGGAAATTTGACGTTAAAAATAAGGGAGATTAAGGCTCAACTTATCTTTTTGTGCAACAAATTGCTGTAAAAACAGAAGATAATATATCCTAACTCCGCAGTTTGAGTAACGGCAAAGAAGAAATGGACATAACAGCTAATGCATCCGTTGAAGGGGTCGCAGAATTTCCATGCGTAAAATGTGGTAAACGATTCCGTACACTCCGAGGCGCACTGCAGCACCAGCGACAATGTAAAGTGATATCGAATAGGGTTAATGTAACAGAGATTGGTCATCAACCTCACCCTCCTCCTGCGAAGCCTCCGGATGCAGGAAATGCAGAAAATGAAGATAACAGAGTTGATAAACCATTAATACCATCAGAGGAAAGGTTCTATTGGGGAGATGTTCCGGGCAGTAATGTAACGAAGGAAATTAACGATTGTTACGAGAAGATCGTCTACTGGAGAAAAAATCTCTTCCTGTTGCCAAATGGGGCAACAGGAAAAAACTACATCCGTGAAGTGACACGACTTCTAAATGCGTGGGTGGAAAATAGTCCTGTAAAAGAAATCACAATGAAAGCAATTCATATCATGCCACAACTGTTATTGCAAAAGCCTTCAAAAAACTCCAAAGCAAAGACCATCAAAAAGCATTGGAGAGACGATTAGAATTGTGGCGTAAAGGGAATATGATGTCCCTTCTAAGCGAAGCTGAAACTTTACAGCGACGTATACCTACATACAAAGATAAGAATGATATCGCTTCGATCTCAAAAAAATTTCAACGTGAAATGGAGAAAGGAAATGTTAACGGTGCAATCAAACTTCTAACGAACAATATGGCTGGTGGTATTCTTCCCCTAACTGAAGAAACGTTGGACACCTTAAAACAAAAACATCCTGATGCAAGAGAAGCCCGTGAAGAAGCTCTTCTACAAGGTCCGATACCAATGATTAATCCAATCGTATACGAAGCCATCGATGAGTCTATGGTATTGAAAGCAGCACTTAACACAAAAGGAGGCGCTGGTCCCTCTGGATTGGATGCGGACGGGTGGAGGAAACCCCTGACATCTAAGGTCTACGGCGCTGCTGGTAAGGATCTAAGAGAAGCCCTTGTAAACGTTACTAAGAAGATATGCAAAGAAGAAATAAGCGATGATTCACTCGAAGGCTTTCTAGCATGCAGACTTGTGCCTCTTGATAAACATCCCGGCCTGCGCCCAATTGGTGTGGGTGAAGTCTTGCGGAGAATATGCGGGAAAGTCGTCATGCAAATTGTTAAATACGATGTCATTAAAAATTGCAGTGATGTTCAAATGTGCTCAGGTCAATCAGCTGGAAGTGAAGCTGTAATACATTCAATGCGTGACATATTTGAAGGAGCAAATGCCGAAGCTGTCCTGTTGGTGGATGCGGCAAACGCTTTCAACAACATAAATCGCAAATCAATCTTACACAATATCAAGATGCTATGTCCAATATTTGCGAGATACGTAACGAATTGCTATCAGATGCCTGCTAGACTGTTTGTAATTGGTGGCTACGAGATTAGATCTGAGGAAGGTACAACACAAGGTGATCCTTTGGGAATGGCCATATATGCGATCGGCCTAACACCTCTTATCGATCTGATGCTTGAAATGACGATCGGGACAGATACGGCTGCATTCGCAGATGACATCACTGCTGTTGGGAAATGCAAAGCACTGAGATCCTGGTGGCAAAAGTTGACTGAATTTGGTCCGTTATTTGGTTACTTCCCACAACCGAAGAAATCATGGATCATAGTAAAGCAACAACACCTCAATGCAGCACAAGATGCATTTGCTGACACTGAAATCCAGATTTCAACAAGGGGAGAACGTCACTTGGGAGCAGTCATTGGAAGTGCTGAATTCAAGAAGGAATATTGTCGAAAACTGGTAGAAAAATGGGTGAACGAGCTAGAAATATTATCCACGATTGCTCTTTCTCAACCACAAGCATCTTACACGTGTTACACAAGTGGTTACCAACACAAATTTTCGTATTTTATAAGAACAATTCCGGAAATTGAGTAATTCCTCATACCAGTTGAACAAGTCATTCGCCATCAGTTTATTCCAGCTATTACTGGTGGCCACATCGTTAACGACGAAGAAAGAAAATTGCTCTCGATGCCACCGAGATTAGGCGGACTTGGCATAAAAGTTTTAACGGAAGAGGCCCCACTTGAATTCAATAACTCCATTCAGTTAACAGCACCTCTACGCAGCCAACTACAAAATGATCCTGAAATTGGAGAAGGAAAAACCATTCTGCAGATAAAAAACGAACGTAGACACCGAAACGAAGAAACACTGCAGCAACTAAGAACACAGATGTCAGACGTCAACAAACGACAAAATGAAGCGAACAAACTAAGTGGAGCTTCCAACTGGCTGACATGTCTGCCAATTAAAGACCTAAACTACAATCTGACGAAAGAACAGTTTTGGGATGCCATACGCATACGGTACAATTGGGCTATTCCAAAGCTGCCAACGAATTGTGTATGTGGGAAGACGTTTGATGTGGCACATGCGCTCTCCTGCAAGAGAGGAGGGTTCGTGACTCAGAGACACAACGAGGTACGTGACATTACTGGCAAGTTATTGGAAGAAGTATGTCGTGATGTGAGAAAAGAGCCATCACTGCTGACGATCAATGGTGAAAATCTCCTTCCAAGTACAAACATCAAAGACGAAGCACGCCTCGATATCAGCGCAACTGGGTTCTGGACTCCTGGTGAAAGAGTATTTTTAGATGTACGGGTCTTCGACCTTAACCCTCAAAGATACAGGGGTCTAGAACTCAAGAAGTGTTTCGAGAGAAACGAAAAAGAGAAGAAAGCAGTATACGGTGAAAGGGTGTTGCAAGTTGAGAATGGGACATTTACGCTCTTGGTATTCTCTACAAACGGTGGAATGGCGAGAGAATGCGCAACATTTTATAGAAGACTCGCTGAAATGATATGCGAAAAGAGAAGCACCTCGTTTGCAACTACAACCACTTATATCAAAACAAAATTGTCTTTTGCCTTATTAAGGTCTACGTTATTGTGTCTAAGAGGCTCCAGATCATACCATACTGTCACCGGACAAGATATGACTGACATGGATCTCTCAAACACAGTCAGTATTATTAGAGATTAGAATGTTATGCTTGGTTTTTTCATGGGTTTTATAAATTTTATAAAAGTTTTATATATTTATTGTATCTTTACATTTACGTCTCAGTATAAAAACGGCTATTGGCATCTTCCAAAGTTTATTTTTTTAAAAGATGGCGAGGTAGTAGTAGTAGTATAGTAGATTATTTCACGCTAAACGATCTGTTTTAAGGCATGGTTATAAAAGTTTATCTTTGTTTAGGATACTTTTTTGCTGAATGACTTTACAAGTGTGTCTTTTTTTAGGGATCGTGATGTCAGGATCAATTTCGTTCGTTGTCGTGCCTGTTTTTAAGTGTTTCCTCTCTCAAGAGTTATCTGTAAACTTTCGTCAAGTTTAGCGTCCAATACATGCTCTTACACCCTTGAAATCTAATTTTATTTTTTCTCTCACTTTTATTTATGTATATATAAATGGACTTCCAAATCATGAATGCAAAACATAAAAAAAAAAAAAAAAATGGCAACAACTTTGATGGCAACAACACAGCAGGGTGGAGGCTTGACCTTATATGTTAGAGATAGCATATCGGCTAGCCTGATGAAGAGTCGGCGCTGTTGAATGTTTCTTTGTTGAACTGAATTTGAGAAAAATGAAACGGCTACTTTGTTGTAGGTATGACCCCAAAAGGTCAATAATACAAAACCATTTTGACTTATTGTCACAAAGCCTTGACCTGCATTCCGCCAAGTATGAAAAGTCTTGATTTAAAGGAGATTTTAACGAAACCAATGAAATGTTTTTGTAATAATTATGAGGGCTGGTAAGTCTCTTGAAGTCTCCAACATGTTACAAAAACCTAAACAATCCCTCTTGTATAGATTTGATACTAACAAACGCACCTCGGACATTTCAGCGCAATAAACAGGCTTATCCGATTTTCACAAAATGGCTGTTTACTGTTATGAAAACAACATAAGAAAAGTTCCCTTCTCAAGCAATTAAATATAGGGATTACAAGCATTTTTCTGACATGGCTTCCAGGAATGAATTCATCCAGATTGAAAAATCGATTTAATGGCGATAGGACCGATGAAAAACGCTACAAGCTACAACGAAATTGCTGTACATCTTTATTAAGGAAAACGAAAAGAAACTACATATTACAATAACTTAGACATCAAAAATGGTGCAGATGATTGCAAATTTTGGAGGACAGTTGTAAAACAAGAACAAGTCAATGCAAAACATCATGCTTGTCCAAAATGATGAAATTATAAAACCAAATGAAGTAGTTACTCAAATGAATACTTTTTTCACGATCATTGTTGAAAAATTAAATTTAAAGAAATATGAGTCCTGTGATCCTTTGGCTGAACATATCACTGACAAAACGATAAGGGCAATTTCAAAGTATCGCAGTCAACCAAGCATAATATCAATACAGGGAAAAGGAAATGGCTGTTCATTTAGCTTTGCACGGATAGATAAGGATGAGATCATGAACGGAATAAATAAACTTGACTCGACAATACATGATGTTGATGTTCCAACAAAAAAGATAATAGTGATATTTTTTTTGGAGAACACCTCACTAAGGGCATCAACAAAACAATAATACTTCAAAATTTTCTGATGATCTAAACTGACTGATGTGACACCAGTCTTCAAAAATGGCGCGAACAGACAGCTGAGTACTTTGCCTAATGTATCAAAACTTATTCGAAAAATGCATCTTTAGACAAATGTTTGCTTATTTAAATGACATACTTTCTTAGTCACAATTTGGTTTCAGAAAGGGTCACTCAACTCTTTCTCTTACTTGAGAAGTGGAAGAGGGCTATTGATAATGGTGGATTCTTTGGAGCACTACCGACGGACCTGTCTAAAGGACCTTTCCCACAGGTTGTTAATTGCCAAACTAAACGTTTGAGAAGTGAGGTTACCGGCATTACGACTTTTTCATGATTACCTTACCTCTATCAACCAGAGAACTCGAGCAAACTCCATGTTCAGTTACTGGTTGATGTCTTTTACGGTATCCCGCAGTGATCTATATTAGGTCCTCTACTCTTCGATATTATTTCTCTGTGATTTAATTTTTTAATTGATAATGCTGATATTGCCAGATAGGCAGATGACAACACGCTCTATGTCACTGATAAGAATACTGATCTAGTTATAACATCACTTGAGAAAACAACCATAAAGATATTCCTGCGGTTTCGCGAGAATGAAATGAAATCAAACCCTTATGAATGCCACCTATCAATTAGTGGCAAACACTCAGCTGTAGTTAATGTTGAAAGCATGCAGATTGAAAATAATCAAGAGGAGAAATAACTTGGGATATCATATGAAGCAAAATTAACTTTTAATCCTCACTTGGAAGAAATGTGTAAAAGACTTCGCAAAGGTCAAAGACGATGCTACCTGAGGTTACGAGTATCAATAAAAGACAAGCTGTAGTCAATTGCTTCTTCAATTCACTATTTCACTATTGTCCTATTATTTGGATGTGTCATTAGCCACATTCCTGACATCAACCAGCCTATTACACGAAAAAATATAATTACTGATGAGACTCAATAATTACTTCTGAGAGTAAAACTTTACTTGTATCAAAAGAAACATCATTGCACGTTCTTTTCGAATGTTTTCACGTGAAGTTTCTAATGACTTTGTAGGGACATAATCAAGAACAACTCTACCAAGTTATATAGACGTCCATACAGATACATAGCGAATATAGTTTCGTGTAAACAAAACATGATTTTCCGGAATGTGGCTAATAGTCGCACATTCAACAATCGGATTAACAGGCTGTATGAACGTTCCCTTAAGATGATTTACGATGATGCTGGGTTAATGTTGAAAAGGAGTTTTATTACACCTGTACTTCTTTTTTAGATCCGCTTTTGTATAAGAACATCCCATCGCCAAACTTGCTGAGCCTAAAATACGCCTTAGGTGCACAATCTCCAGAGATGCTCATTGTGATTTTATGATATGCAAACAGAATTTAGATTAGGAGTTGAACAAAGAAATCATTATAGTAGATCCATATCCAAAATTAGTGTATAGCAGAAATTAATGTTTTACTTATAGATTCTGACAAAATCTGCGCAGGTGTCTCAAACAGTTTCGCCTTTCATTACAGATCTTGGTGGAAGTTCAGACTAAACTTTGCAATTTTCTCATCAAGTCAAACACTTTTCGCAGCAATCCAAGCAAGAAAACTGTAGTTAGTAGAGACAAATCCCTAATCTAAAATTCAGCAATTTCACCTACTTGACCAAGAATCCCGTGGTTTTGGTCAAATGACCCATTGAGGGGAGTTGCCTTAGTTCTTAAAGTTTCAGAGTTTGTAAACCAAACCTTCTTATATTACCCGAACAGTAATTTAGGATAATGCATTTATTCCATTCAACACGTCCTCTTTTGGAACATCAAAGGATGTTACCCCAGCATTGAAAGAGCATTGTTTCGTCCAGTTGTTTGATACTGGTACCGTCATCCCAATCGATTAACGAACCAAATCTTTGACTTTGTCTGTCCATAGAAAGGTATATGATTAATATGAAACTAGTAATGTTGTTCCGAATTGATTGCAATTGAGGAATTAGGTCAACTATAATCTCAGGGCTTCTTCACTGCATTAAACAAAATCAAAAGGAGAGAAGATAAAATAACCTAACCAAATCGTTTCTTTTAATTTTCGTGCACTCCGCTGTGAGAAAAATAGCCTATTTCGCGCCCCTTTAATATTTGCGCGCTTTTTCTGTGCGAAAATTAAAGGCGTGCAAAATTTAAGCGAATTAAGGTACCATATTTCCTCTTATAAACGCTGCGTTGTTTGTTAACTCTAGTTTTTAGATGTGGGGTTTAATAGAGGGCGGCGTTTATTACAAAATTAAAAATGACATAAAAACAGACTTTAAACAATAATGTTACAAAAGATTGTGTTTTAAACAAAAGATATATTCACATTATACGAAAATGCCAAAGAATATCAATATCTCTTTCTTCTAGGACATGAAAACGGTTTAAAATGCGGCGTTTCTTCGAGGGCGGCGGTTATTGCAAATATTTGATTATAGGGGACCGCGTTTATTACCTGATAATATGGTAACATGGTATCTCATTGATTTTCGCTCGGGTTATCTGCATAATTTGGGTAGCATTCAATGCAATAGCTAGTTTTACGCTGACGTCGCGCACAAAATTGCCTATCAACCTCGAAGCCAGGGTGTTTTGTCAGAAACGTTGTGGTAAAATTGTAGGAAGAAGAACATCAGTATATTTTGGAAATGGAACTTTTTGAGGTTTTAAGAAAAGCTCATTCAGATATCAAGATATAAAGATATCGTGAAAACCACTGATACATCCAATAGAAAAGTAATAATATCAATTTCAAAAGATTAAATTGTGCAATTGTCTCTTTTTCTTTTCTATGTTGTTTGAATGCTTTCCATTTCACAGGGGATAGCTCTTCCTCACTGCTACTTGACATTTTTAAATCTTTTCTGAGTTACTGATCCGATTTGTACTGCTATAACTGCCAAAATGATAATGTTTTTATTGAAACGAATCAAAATAAAAACATTCCGTTTACAAATTCGAACATTCGAAATTCGCGGGATTTTTAGATGAATAATAAAACAAGATTCGCAAAAATGCGACTATATATTTCCCCAAAGTTGCAAAACTTTTATCAATTATTGTGTGTACATAGAAGACCATAAGAAAAGTGGTATAACTGCCATCAACGCAAATAAAAATGCTGTCCATACTAATCAGGGTAGAATTCAATTTAATACCACAAAAGAAGTTATTTCAAACTTATTATGAAATGAAGATATTCATGGTCATGTGACATGGTTTCTCTTATAATTTTTGCTGAGGAGTTAAAAAAAAGTTATGAGTTATGAGAAGTTATTATGGACAAAGCTAAAAATTGGAAGACCTAAATGCAACTAATATTTCCCCTTAAACAACTGAATATCAACAACTGCATCAATATGTATGAGGTAAATTCATCATAATAAACGTATGATCTTCATTGCTGCAGAAGCTTGACATGCTTTTACACAGTAATATCATGATGGGAAACAATGTAATTCAACAGAACACAGCTTTTCGTAACTCGTATTAAACTATTTAACAACATCATACAATGAAATTTGTTTACAAGTTTACAAAAGAAGAAAAGAAAATTGTCAAACCTAATTTTAATACAACAGTCTAAGTATTAAAAATACTTTGGGGTAGACAGCAAATAACTATCAAAAACAATCAAAATTTGTACTGTGTAGCATTTCAAATAAGGACAAGAGTTATTTTCCAAAAAGAGATGGTCTTAAAAGTGACAATTTATAAAATTAAATTCAAGTATTCAAAATAACATCTCAGTCACAAAAATATGTGGACACCCATTATTTACTATGTGATAAAAATGACTTTCGTAAATCTCAAATGAAAAAAACAAACAGATTTTGGTAGTGAAAATACACATCCATAACCAAATCACTACGAAGCTAAAAAAAGAAATTTGAGTTCTGGTTTGATTTAATTTACAGATTCTTATGTTGGATTGTGTTTTGATTTATGTTTGTTGTTTGTGTAAGGAAAGTTGACAGTATAAATATTATATGTATACTTTTTACAAAATAAAATATCATAATACAGTATCAAAACAGTATGCGTGATCATGGAATTAATCCATAGTATCCAGCCTATCCAGGCCAGGGAAGCACATTCAAGCAGGTTCTTTCAAGTGTTATTATCTGTCTCAATCCTGTGTATAAAAATATTGTACGTAATTTGTTTTCTGGAACCTTATTGCATATACGACATCACGTTTTTACTTGCTGTTTTTGTAATGTACTCTTTGAATTAACATAATTGGTTGAACTACTTGTTCTCCACGTATAAAAGGTTTCCCTTGTGGTGGCTGTACATCATGTGCGTGCTGTGTCAGTTCAGTTTGGCTATACATATTCTGTATATATATACATTATCCTGTCAAATCAGGATGTAAAATAAAAATAAATCTTCAGCCTGTATTGATAATGAATTTTCGTCTTTGCACTGAAATCACAGCTTCAATGCTTTGCTGTTCCAAACATTTAACTACCAACCAATCATCCATAGCATTATTGTTATCAACAAAAAACAAAACAATTTTTTTCTGTATTTTACACGTTCATTAAAAAGTTTTTACAAAACCTTTCATAACAACACTGAAATAAAACGATTATTTCCATCATTTAACAACCTTTTATTTTTTGAATCATTTTAAAAGCTGGCAGGAAAAGCAAAGTCTTCTACTGACAATCTGCACTGACTGAAAAAAAATGGCGCACTACTTCACTGTAGACTAGCCTCTATTCTTATCTACTTTGGCGGCTAGGTGAAAATTCAATACTGAACCGCGGCTATAAAAGTGAACGAAAAGAAGGAGAAGGAAATGCCGGTTTTAACATATATTTCGCCCTACGGGGAAATATATAAAAAAAATGAAAATGAAAAGTACCACCAAACCAATCCAACATCATCCAACACGATTTTTTTCTTCTTTTTTAAAAATTTTGACTTTTTTCAAAATTTTGAAGAGACTCAAACCAGTCCAACATTTCATCAAACCTCGCAAAAATTACATGTTGGATGAAATGTTGAATCGGTTTGCGTATGTTCAAAAATACAAAATTTTTTTTGAAAAAAAGAGAAAAATCAAGTCGGATGAAAGTTTGTTTCAGAACAAAATTTTCATCCGACTTCATTCAACAAAAAATGTACAAAAGTGATGTCGGATCGGTTTGGTACATCATTTCATCCGACTTTTCGTAGATTTGGAGTTTCGAGCGATTTGATAAAATTTTAAAGGTGTGAAAACATTCGAATTTGTTCAAAATAAAACATTCTTTTTACATCACTTTACATCACCACGCAGAGAAAACAAGGTGTCTGACTTTGATAGTAAAAAAGAGAGTGAAGGTTTTAAACTGCACAGAATGGAGAAGGAAAGTGAAGAACAAGAAAAAACAATAAGAAAGAAAACAAGCGAAAGCGAAGGGGAAAAACATGGAAAAGTTACCAAAGAAACAAAAGAATGGAGCGATAACGAAACTGGTGTTCTCATTGACATGCTCGAAGCAAACCTATTCGTCATCAGAATCCACAAGTTCACTTAAAACAGCCATCATTGCGAACACTGTGGTGTCCTTCATTTTGAAAGGCATCGGATGAAAGATGTATCACAAACGAGAAATTCGATTTGATCCGATCCGACATTCGAATTTTCATCCAACCTCTATCCGACTTTCCATTTCCGAGTCGGATGAAAAGTCGGATCGGTTTGCGTCGACCTGAGATGTGGTGACTGTTCTTAAATGCAACTCAAATACCCTTTGAATTGACCAATAATAATCTGTCACTGCCTTCTTTAGATTTCGCAAACAAGAAAATTTGGGAATATAGAAAACAATGTCTTTTGCATTAACAACTGAATTTGGTGTAAAAGTGACATAGAGTAAATGGACTACAAATCAGCTGAAGGGGGAATATACCTTTCCCAAATTTTTGTTTAAATGTCGATTTAATGCTTAGTTATCAAGTTTAGCCTCGTTTCTATGTATTTTATTGTTTTTCTAATTTCATAATGTTTCATCAAGTAATAATTACTCGTTCTTTCAGTTCCCCAGTTGAATAATTAGAAGTAATTAAGAGTTTGAAAAAGAGGCTAGAGGCTAGGCTATAACACGGTGTTTAAACAGAATTCGGCAAAGGTCTATTTCTGAGTTAAATTAAGAAGTTGAGCTTAATACTCTACGCGGACGAGTTCATACACCATGTATAGGATTGGCCTTTCTCATAATTTAATTATCTTCCAAATACATACAAAAACCCAAAACAATGCAAACAGTCCAGTCCTGCTACTCCCAATGGACCGAATAAAAAGTTCAAGGTAACGATATTTATAAATGCTAACGGGACCAAGCTTTGCTTAGAGATATCGAAAGTTAACTGTGCTATAATTACTTGATTAGATTTTAAGCACTATTTTAAATCCCTATCTCAATTTTAAATAGCTGTGAGAATATCTGTGAGCTGTAAGAATATCTGTTAGCTGTAAAAATATCTGTCAATAAACATCAATAAACATCTCTGCAGTAACTTTTCCTTTTCATCTACGGTACGTCATTGCTATACAAGGCAGTTGTAAACTTTTAAAAAATTATGTGTCTAAGGGGACCAGAAATAGTTCAATTTTCTTCCTTCCACATTCATTCATTCATTCATTCATTCATTCATTCATTCATTCATTCATTCATTCATTCACAACCATTAGTTTGCCTTTTCTTTTTTTAAGTTGTCGAAAAATGATAAAACAGGGAAATCTCTGTAGAGTTTTTTTTTGAAGTATGTTTTTATATACTAGACTGAAATAACAAAATTGGTATATACATCTGAAAAAATACCTTGCTTGTTGTGCTGGTGGTGGCTCACCATCCACTATCCCACTTCCGACGGCCCTGTTATATATCCAACCGTGTTAAACAAGCTTTCTGTGGATTTTACAGCTAATGAGCTTAGCAGTTACGAGATAATGGTCTACATGGTCACAAATAGTATTTCCTAAAATTTTTCTTGGGGTAGAGTCATTGACCTATATTTATTACATTTAAGTGACGATCCAATTTTTTGGACAGGCATTGAACCTCTATGTAGCATTGAGTGAAATAATTTGGAGCAATTTCTCAAAGTATTTCAATCTGTCTGAATTTTGCTGTTTTTCTTAATTTGCTGAAATACTAGATGTTTGGGTCGCCTCATTTGAACCAAATTTTCTAAGTGATTAAATTGCTTAGAAAATTAATAAGGAGATGACTGTTAGTGCTACTAATGAGGATCTTTATTCTTAGAAATTGAAATTATATCTCGAGACTACCCCAGTTATGTTTATGAATTACTTAAAGCATGTGACATGGTGTGTATCAACAAAGAATCTTGACAAAATTTTATAACTTTGGTTTTGCGAAATCTGTTGTTCAATGGATACTATCATATTAGTACAATCGTCAACAGCTCCTCCAAATTTATGTACCCGTCATTGGAACTAGCTTGAAGTTCTCCAAGGGTCAGTTATCGGACTGATATTTTTCAATCTACTTCAATCTATAAATAATTTACAAGATATAGCTAATTGATGGATTAATTTGTCATTTGCTGATGGCACATCAATACATCCATGACAGTCACAGCATGCCAAATGAAATTCCTGTCACCGCTTGTGGCTTGACTAGGCAAATCGCAGTTTTGGAGATAACGTTTTTTAAACCAGAACAAAACAAAACGTTTTTCATTCTCTTTTAACCAGATTCTGACAGCACATAACCTTGTTGAGGTTGAAAGGGATTGCGAAAATGACTTTCTCTTAAGGGCTCAGCGTACGTTTCAAAAGTCAAAGATTTTTTTTCAAATTTTTTTTTGACAGATGTAATCAATAGGTTATTGTTACACCAAATTTAAACTTATAGGGAAAAATATTGCTTTTCGAGAAACCAGAGTCTCTTGTCTTTTCGATATGCGGATAGCGGCGTGATTGTATTAAAATTCCCTAGCAATGGGCTCTAGCAACGGATATTTCTCACTTTTAAGACCATTTTTTCTCAGCTTTTAGTATACTTGGCCCATGGAATCAAGACAAGATATTTAGTATGGATGGCCAACAGTGTATATAGTGCCATTTCTAACATGGTTGAAGGCATAGTGAAGACATGCTTTAGTTTTGAGTTTTGCTGGTTTTTTATGTGTTTTTGGGACCAAATTTTGCATTTTGATGATGTCTTCAGTCATCTCATGGTTTTGGTATAATATGTTTGTTATTTTTTAGCTAGAATACAAATATGTTGGTAAGGAAACATTGGAGATGGGAGTGCACTCAGCTATATTCAGTCAGGAACAACCGTAAATAGAGGGATCCCGTAAATACGGGATGTGAATTGTACATACTGTAATTACGCGATGACCATAATGGCGGGCATACTGTAATTACACGAACACAAAAAATCAGCCCAATTAGATGTGACAATGGCAGATTTAAAAGAACTTGTGGTTGCATAAATCATGATCAGTGGTCTTATGACGAGATATTTGAAACTCGTAACATTAAGAAATCCGGAGCATTCGCCATTTTAATTTACCACTGCTAGAAAATTGCTGATTTTAGAAAAAGTTGCCGCGGATAGGTCACACATCGCCGCGTTAAAATGTCGAGAAATTCCCTAAGGTTTAAGATAAAAAAATTCCAAGTCTTGCAGGGGAAGCACTGTCGATTCAAAACAAACAAAGTTCCTTTAATTGCGGGATATATCCCGTATTTACGGGATCCCTCTATTTACGGTTGTCCCTGACTGATATTGAGTTTTAATGAGGGTACGTTTTGCTTGAAACATGTGTTTGATGAATTAAATCTCAAATTTGACTCAAATACGGTAACCGGATCAGTGAAAAAAGACAAGTGACACCTAAGCAATGGCTAGAAAAGAGAAAAAAAGAACAACAGAGGTCAAAAAAAGGAAGAGTAGAACTGAGAGGCATTGCAAAAGGTTAGGTTGATAAGGAACAAGAACAGGAGCAAGGGAAATCTTATGCCTCTGGTAGTTTTTAGTTTATTTTGAACATTTTTTTAATAAAACAGTGATTTTTAGATTTCGCGTTTTTTGGAGGTTTCCTCATTTTTGAAACAAGGTATTTTAAAAACCGCTTAAGCTATTGACTTGAAGTTTTCAGGGTATATAGATATTATTTAAATTTAGGGTCCCTTGAAGATATCAGTTTTTAAGTTCCATGTTTTTATTCATTTTTGGTCTATTTTTGTTTATTTACCCTATTGTTTACACTTGTATATGAAAAATAAAGTCACTTTTTCAAAAAATAACTTTTTTATTAGTGAGCCACATTAATCAAAAATTTGTAAGGATCACATTTGAAAGGTGTTGATTTCGAATTTGACAGTCATTTTGTCAGGTTTAACTGAAATTGGGCAATTCAGGCCTAATTTGGATCAAATTTCGAAACTTTTCCATTTTTTTTTTTACAAATTTGTATTGATCACAATTGAAAGGTGCTGATTTCGAATTTGACAGTTATTTTCTTAGATTTGACAAAGGTACGAGACAATATTTGACCAAAGTTAGAAACTTCTCCGATTTTCATAAACATTTATTACACAAAGCATAATTGGAAGATTTTAAATTTGAATTTGGCAGTCATTTTGTCAGACTTGACCAAAATGCGCTAATGTTGTGTTTTTGAGTATCTATCGCTGTGTTACCATGGACGTATAAAAAGAGAAGGACTCACAACTAATACTAAAGCCTTTCATTTCTGTTATTAAAATCTATTATGTCGACATTTCTTTGATGTAATCGTCGCCTCGCATTTCACTGGATTTCGGTTCACATGGGCGGGTTTGTAAGACGCTTTATGTTTAATCCGATGTGGAAAACCAACGAATTGAGAAAAAATATGATTTGCAGATGCATCAGCAATATTCTTGAGTATCACAAAACTTCTACTCAACCTTTTTTAAAAGTGTTGGATTGGAATCAAGATAAATTTCTCGGAGTTAGAAAGTATTTTGTGTATATACTTATATCCAAAGATTCGGTACTTTGAAAGACGCCTGGGTGATGCCTGAGAATACACAGAAAAAAGAATGCTTTTTCATTCAATTCTGAAAATTTCATGTTTGAGACTGTAAGAAGTCATGAGGAATCAGAGTTTAAAACCTGGCTTCAATATAATCATAAAGTCTTTAAATTCATTTCTGGTTGGTTGTTACGATCATGGAAGCCAATGGAAACATATATTTTTAACAGCACTTGAGGGAGTTTCAAAACTGCTTTTGTCAAAATTTCAATAAACCGAGGCGAGGTTTGTTTGAATAGATTTATAAAAGTTGTAACTCCTTCTCTTTTTATACGTCCATGGTGTTACGTTGTGAAGTCTTCAAGGCAAGTGGCGTTTTCTTATTGTTATCATCTTGACCTCGTTTATCAAAAAAGCCTAAAAGAATTTTAGGACTTCAATTTGAAAATTTCTATTTACCTTTGTTATCATGTTTTTGATCAATATTTAGCGAAAATATTTAAATCAAAGTTTTATAAAAATCGGTTTGGCACGATACGCCCAAGGTGACTAGCGATGCGCCCTAGGTGAGCAACAGTAACTTGTCCACCCAAAAAATGAAGTTTCAGACTCCTACTGATGATAAAGTATCTTATTAAACTTATTAAACATTTAGGTTTTTTTGGTCATTCCCTCAGATATAAGTCTATGCAATTACCAATCTTTTTCAATGCGTAGACGAGATCACGCAATTTTTTCGTTAAAGGCATTAAGTTCTGTTCACCTTTCTGTTCCGATCACACTGGAAAATGATTGATGGAGAAATTAAAATTGGAAACAAAAAAACTTTACACCCAAAAGATTTGTGTTGACAACATGGCCCATAGAAAGAACTATAAACTGTGCTGACAAATTTGTTTTATTTGAAATACATGATGTGACGTTAAAACCGCAGTTACTGCAAAAGCGTATTAGGGAGATTCGTAAACTCAACGAGCCTGTTACATGAAAAAAATCAATTACTTGTAAGAATTCTTTTGAAACTGTTCTACTAAAACGGTACTTCAGAGATTTAAAGCCTTTTGTTGCATCAAAAGAAACATCATTACTTTGCACGCTTATTTCAAGTGTTGATGTCAAGTTTCTAATGACTTTGTAGGGAAAAATTCACGAACAGCTCTACTAGGCTGTATACAGTGTGCCCCAGAAAAAAGAGGTTCGAGATTTCATACGACTATTTCTTCTCAAATATTTGTCGGATATTTGCGAATTTTATATCATTTGACAGAGCTTTTTCTCCTCTTTTCAAAAATATAAGTTTCATCTTAAAGAAATAAAGAGTTTAAAAGATATTAAAGATATATTTTTTCGATACGCTCGTTAATTCAATAACGATCAATTAAAAGAAGTGCTAATGAGCAGTTACTCTTTTGTTAACTCTAAAAGTTGTCGTGGTGTTAAAGATATCATGAGATTCTTTTAAACAGACGAAATTAAAATTTAACGTGTAAATTCACCTTTCTTTTGAAAAAACTGATTGTCAATTAAACAATTCTGAGTGCTTAAAAATGCTATAAAAAGGCTTTTTGATAAGGTTTACAAACATAACAAGATGCAGCTGACGATAGAGCAAAGAGTTTTTGTGGTAAGAACATATCATGAAACGCGAAGTTTGCAAGCTGTTAGAGAGGCCTTTCGAGTGAGGTTCTCGAATAGAAACCCACCGTCAAATTCTGCTATTCAAAAAAATATAAGAAAGTACAACATCGAGGGGACAAGTAAAAACTTGAATAAAGGAAGAAGTGGCAGGAGGCGTACAACGAGAGGTGCTCAAGCAATTAACGATGTTCGTTTGTTACTTCAAACGCAGCAACCAAATCAGCAGCCACGAATCACGTGCAGAAGAAATCCACTTGCAATATCGAAGTCGTCATTTAATTGCATAACAAAAAGTGACATTAAATGGCATCCTTTTAAAATAAAAGTTGCACAAGAGCTGAAGCCAGGAGATTATGCAAGGCGACGCAGATTTTGCAATTGGTTTTCTCCAAGAGCCCAAAATGTCCGGTTTATGTCAAGCATTGTGATAGGTGATGAAGCCGTATTTAGCATGGATGGGACTGTGAACACTCAAAATGTGAGATGTTATGCACCCAAAGGACAGCGACCTGAAGATTTTCGTTATGAAAAAAGTCAGTGTCGGCAAAAGCTACATGTTTGGGTTGGTTTTTGTGGAAACGGAAGTATCGTAGGGCCACATTTCTTCAACAGGAGCGTCAATGGAAGAACATATCGTGATATGTTGGAAAGAATTGTCTTCCCTGCATTAGGGTACGTTTACCACCACCGATACAACAATGGTATCTTTGATGGAGTTTGGTGGTTTCAAGATGGTGCCCCTCCACATAGAAGTGTTCAAGTTCGAAATGTTTCGCGTCAAAAGTTTGAAAACTGTGTTGTGGCGTTGCACCATAATATTGAATTCCCCCCTAGGTCACCTGACCTTACACCACTAGACTTTTTTCTTTGGGGTTACTTGAAAAATAAAATTTTTGAAACGCCCCGGCCTGACTTGGCAACCCTCCGGAGAAAAGTCGTTGATGAGATCAACTTACTAAGAGGAAAACCAGCTACTATCCGTAGTTCATTTACTGAAATGGCTCGGAGAGTAAACCTTTGCATTGCAAAAAATGGAGGACATGTTGAATAGCACTTTACTTTTAAGCTTATAATTTGTTGAGTTGTAAATTAAGTTCAGAAATGTAAATCAGGCTTTAAAACAGTGTGTTAAATCTTTTTACTTGAGTTATTCTCAATTGGAATTACTTCTTTTGTAATTTCTTTTAATTGATCGTTATCGTTTTAATGACAAATTTTCATGATAAAATTCAGCATAACTACTCTTCTGTATTCCAAACCTAAACAAATATCATATTTCTGAAAAGAGGAGAAAAAGCTCTTTCAAATGATATAAAATTCGCAAATATCCGACAAATATGTGAGAAGAAATAGTCGTTTGAAACCTCGAACCTCTTTTTTCTGGGGCACACTGTATAGTTCCCTATAAATCTATAGAAAAATAGTTTCGTGTAAATGAAACATGATTTTTTCCAAATCCCGCTAATTGCTCAAGATAAAATCTCAATATTGAGGAGTCAATACAAATATCAAATTGACGAGAAAGAAAAGACCATTGTCATCTATTGAAATTTTCTTGACAGTCGCTATATGGAATACAACACTATGTACAAGTTGTGATGAATAAATTAACCGTTGACTAAAAATACCGAACTTCTTATTGTTTCTTTACTCAGATTTAGAATGATCTGTTGCATTCGCTCCTCTCCTTCAAAGAATTTCTGTGTAACTAACACCAAGAAGTTAAACTTTGTCTTGCCTTTGAGGAATTTTTAAAGCAGTAGCGATAAGAATTAAGGCTGAGAATGGAAACGTGATTGGAACGTGGCTATTTCTACACTGACAATCATTTCACACCTTTACAGAAGGGGTTGATCATATGGAGTTTTATACCGGCACGGCGAGACAAGACGTTTTGGCGAGATTCTAGCTTTTATGCAATTCTCACTGCATTTACTTCTGATTAATAAAAAAAATCACCCTGCCCCGGCCAAGCGAGATCTCTTTTATTTTTGTTGGTATCTCGCTTATGCTAGGAAGTGTTTTCCCATATGATCACAATTATCCCGTCTAACCGGGACGGGATAATATTGCACACATGCGCAAAATTAAACTTAAAACTATCCCGCTATGATTATCACCACACCAACCGTCGGGATGAAAAGCTCCATATGATTGACCCTCCAGAAAACCGATATGTTTAACAGTGATATTATTAAGTCGGTTCGTCATCAAATAAAATTAATGAAATATGACAATCAAATACTCGTAAGCATGGGTGTATTTAGGGTCTGTCAAAAAAGTGGAGGAGTCCAACGTTGTGGTGTTACTTTTTAGTCTTACGTATCGATTAGGTTACTTCCACATTTTTCTGTTCTACTTTAAATGACTAAACTAGGAGAGTTTGACAGAGCTCTAGCTACACATTTGGTAAGATATAACAAATCACTTTTAGTAATGAAACCTTTTGCACTAAATAAAATTCAGATAAACAGTCATATATCCGGCACGAATACACCTTTCCTGAATTTCTGTATTAACCATTTTGTTAAAAACCCTCTGCGAAGGAGTGCATTTTATAGAAATTTACACACAATTTCAATACAAATGCTCTTCGTCGCAGTGGCTTTTGTACGATTTTTCCCACTTGGATTCGTCCAACTGGTTGTTCAGAAACGTCTTATTACTAATTTATACACCACACAATCACCAATGAACGATAAAATACATAAATGAGAGATTGGATGAATGGTCAAAATGAAGCGTTTAAATTGAAATTCGGGAAAGATGATTTTATTCAAATGGTCAACCCAGGTCAAGTTACCACCCAACTTTGAATCAAAAACTCATTAATGTTAAAGTTTTGTGTGCAGTACATGCAGTATTCTAAGCTCTCAGGTACTTTTAGCGCCCTTCTTTGGTTCAATAAAAAGCTCTCAAAGAAACTCTATAAATAACGCACATTCCGTTCGTTCACACAAATTCTGGCATGTGAAATGTGTACAGTAATCAGATGCGCTTTAATCTGACTTTTTGAAAGTTTGGTACGACACAAAAGCTTTTAATATCTCTTCTCCCTTAACTACGAGTCAATGAAGAACGTATCTATCCATGTTGATCAAGCTTCTCCAGGCTCTTTCAAGCAACCCCGCGAAATTTAATTTACAATACGTCTATCTAACAATTTTTATTGCGTAATGTTTGGCCCTGTTAAACATCCAATCAAGACTAAGAGATTTTCAATCAAAAAAACATGCATGATAACATCACACTGTTTAACCTCAAAGGAACAGTTATAGAAAAAAATTTTTGTTTATAATATTATCATGACTTTAAGCCAGGGAATAGTTTGTCTTTCTTCTTCTTAACAATTAAAGTTAAAACGACTAGCACAATTCCAAGCACTAAAAATAGCCCTCCAAATACTGACAGTACCGTCAAGCCTGCACTGTGTCGCTTGCCTGTCGCTTTCGGTCGGGGGTGTGACGGAGTTGGTGGTGACGGTAATTTTGGCGTAGTTGCTTGTTGCGTCTATAAAAAGACAAGTTTACTTACGATGGTTTCTTACAAAAGAGGATTACTACTAAAAAAGAATGTACGGTGAAAAAAACCCTGATTTTGTAGGCATTTGGAAATGGCAAAATATGTTATATTAAGTGAAGACAGGGACTGCGGTGCTTATCTAAGGTGGAAAGGCGAGCGTCCCTGGAAGAAATGCCATGCCATGTCATGTACCTGATAATTCATGATGGGGAGAACTATATGAGAACCTTCTCTTATCATCGGACAAGTTTCAAATGACAATAGCATTAATGTCAATATTAATCCACATTCAAATTTTCACAGCTCTTTAATTAGTGCGAAGCATACGGCATGACATGCACTCAGTATGAACAATACTGGCCCGAAAAACGAAATCTTCCAGTTTTTCATTTTCTTTAGTTTTAAAAGGATAAATCGAAGAAGTTAAATTGGGGCCATCAATTTTGTTGATTATTTCGTGATTGCAGTCAAAGATTAGGACTTCCTACCTACTCCAAACCTTACCCAACCCTAACCCAACCATATGTAAATAAGTAAGTAAGTAAGTAAGTGACCGAGAGTCTTTAGTCCTTGGTCTTCCATCTGAAATGGTTGGCTCTTCCGCCCGCCGACTAGCAACTAGTAGTTGACTTACTGCGAGAGATACGTATAGCATTGCTCTAACTTGCCCGAAGGCCAGTGTGCAGCCAGTCGATGGCTCCTAATGTGCTGATACGCTGCTTTTAAAGAGCATCGGAGTGGAGTATCGAGATACCATATAACTGCACTCGAACACGGGTCGCAGAAGTCGCACTCAACGGTACTAACCACTACATCATCGCTGCATATGTTATCTCTTAAACATATGATGTTAAACTCTATAAATAAAGTAAATTTAGAAGGTTTTTACCCACCTTGTACGAAGAGCTTTCTTTATCGTTGCCGTCACCTTGTAAAACTGTTCCCGTTATCAGCATGATTAGACCAAGAACAGATAATGCAGCGCCTATGCCAATAAAGATTTTCCATTTTTTGGCGAAAACCATCAGCAAACCAAGATTCACTACGACACACAAAAAATATATATATAAGAAAAATATGAAGGCATGGAATTATTGAGATAACAGTGTTTTAATGACATGGGAGTTCTGCCCACACAAACTTAGCTGCTCGTGGGCATCTAGCACTGACGGTAAGGTGGAGGGACCAGTTGGTGATGTGGAGGAGGGATGAACACAGTGAAATAAGAGATCATTAAGCGTATGAGTTATGATGGGTTCATTGGACTGAGATATTAATTGTGAGATTGTATGGAGAGCGATGGAGAGCATTTTCATTGAAATTGTTTGTAATTTCTGTAGAAAGCACTCCTTCGTAGTGACTTTTATGGGGCGATAGATGAATATTTTGTTTATATTTTCTATTTAAGACCCTTTTTACATCAAGAAACTTTACTAAAAACATCTTTGGAAATTTCTGATATTTTAATTCTTTTTTATCACTGACTATCCATTACAATAAAGTTCTACATAATGAATTTATTGATTAATTTTGCTAAAAAATTTGAAAAAAAGTCTGCATGTTTTCCTTCCAAAATCGTCTCGATGATAGATCAATTTCGTATTTTACATTAGATATTTGAACGCTGATTATTGAGACATTTCAAAACACGCACACACACGTTAAAAACGAAACAAACGAGACAAGCGATGACTCATCGAGTGACATGGACTCCATGGTAGCCGAAGTGCAACATACGACAAAAAAGCTTGAAGTCACTTCATTTTTAAGTAAGAAATTGATTACACTATCAAGACATCTGCCAACTCGTTACCATTACATTGCGACGGTGAAAACACTTATAAAAGTATTTGAATATATGAGACAAAGCCTGGACTTTACCTCACTAACCCAGCTACATTTGACAAGATTTACACCGTAAAATGGTAATGATTTGTCATGCAAGCAGAAAATAAACTTCACTTACGCTTCATTGTCATAACAACAACAACAACAGCTCGCCTTTTAATCCAATTAAAAATGTTATGACGTTTCAAAATAAGCCAATGAGAATGGTAATGTTACAGCTAAACTTGTGACCCATTTACTTCCATCTGTTAAAAAAAAATAATAATAATAAAATGAAACGAAAATATTAGGTAACAAAGGGCTCTCTAACGAAACAGCTTTTTATTTGATGGTCAAAGCTCGCTTTTAAATTATGCATATGAGGGAAAACGTACTTAAAATCTATTTTCCTGATATACTTTTTATTTTTCTTCCAAGCCAACATTTAAAACGTAATTTATATTTTAACTTCATAAAAAAGGAACTTCATCTCTTCACGCTTCTCATAACAGAAAGGGGAGTTTCTTTTATGTTATATATAAGCTTTTATTTCGAGATTATTGAAGAACCCAACTGCACTCCATTGTAGAGGTTTCGAACGTTTTCTTTTGTCTTTGCCATACATGAATATGTTTAGAGAATGGCTGGTAGATTTATGTACCAAATCTGTATTTTCATGAAATAGTGAAATAGACAATAATTAAGGATCTGTAAACTACCTAATGAATTTCTGATCAACATCTAGAAATCTACGATCTTGGACAAAATTAAATGGAATTTTGTAATACTGACACTTAATAATTCAACAGTCTGCATCTGTATCTCCGACGAGTTTTTTTAAGTTATTTTGTGGCAATTCGTTGAATTTTGGGCAAAGATTTTCTGTAAGAAGTTATAATTGTCTTGTCTAGCATTGTAGGTATAAATATTTTTATTGTACTGTGGCTGATACAGCGAGACAATAAAGTTTCGAGTTATCTTTCATGGCTTTCAAAGGTTAAGGGTGTATCACCGTCGTATCAACAGGGATAAAAATTGAAAACCTGTAAGATGGAGTGCTAAATGTTTTGTAGTAAAAATCTTTTTAAAGATGTTTTAAATCAAATTCTGTGAGAAGAGCGACATCTGCCGTTTGTATTTTTTTTTTTTTTTTTTCATTTTCAAGTTTTAAACTTTTCACGTAAATTAGTTTTATTCTTTGTCCCCTTTCTTTAATATTCAGGTTTCATTAGCCTTATTTAATATTAATATTAAACTCTGACTTTTTTCAAATGGATTTATTTGCTCCTAACTGGTGATCTGGTTTCCAAGAGAGACAAATTGAAACGTCTGCTGAAACAAAATAAACGAAATAACTTTATCTATTCATGTAAAAAAACAACAAGAAATAGTGAGTAAACAAGTAAATAAGGAAGTGATCAAAACTTCGGCAATCGTAATTCTGTGCTTCTATAACGTCCTATTTATATTTTACTAATGAAAACTCGCTACTTTGGCTACCATTATGGTTCCATTCACTAGAACTTCTAAACTTCCTCTACATGTATCTCAATTTTCTTAGCCTTAAAATGATCTTGATTCATAATGAATGAAATAAATAAAACAAAACTTGCGAGCTTTATATAGCTTTTGATTATCGTAAAATTTGTTGCAAAAAGCCAACCTTGAAAATGTTTTTCCCCATTTGATTATTGACAATTTTATTAAAGCTATTACAGTAAACATCCTTGAATGATGAAGGGATGATTTCAAAAATCCTGCTTGTGATGTTGTAATATAATCTTTGTATCGATGACATTTTTGCTGTTGTTTATTCCCATCAGAACCAGTATAGAGTACAGTGGATAAAACTAAAAAATGGGAAAAGAACTCAAACTGGAGTGTTTCAGGTTCAGTATTCAACAATAGAATATAACAGACGGTCTGTTATATTATACAAATCATTGACTATGTGCTTCCGCTAGATGTTGTGATGGGCCAGTCATTGTTTCATTTTTCGGATGTCGCGACTTCATTTTTGCGGTGTCGCGATTTCATTTTTGTGGTGTCGACATTTTATTTGTGAGGTGTCGCGATTTCCATTTATCAAGTGGCGACATTTCACTTTTCACGTGGTCGAGATTTTCTTATCCGTAACCAGACTTTAAACTCTAAACACAATGGCGGAAAACAATGGTTCCACCGTAAATGTGGTGCTGCTGTAGAAGAGGCTGCCAAATATTGTTTTAAATGTTCTCACAAACTAAAAGAGTCTAACGAGAACATCAAAAGTCATGACCCTGAAAGAAAGATAACATACAAAGAGTTTCTTATTAAAAAACAAGAAGCCGCTTAGCTTGAAGACTTCAGGACGTAACACAACGATACATATCTGGTTTCAAAAATACAAACTTGCCGAATTGCCAAGTTACGGTCAAATCTAACAAAATGACTGGCAAATTTAAAATCAACATCTTCCATTTGCACTTTGTACAAAATTTATGAATATTAAAGAACGGGTATTTTAAAGACTTTACTCCACCAAATTGAGTGCCTGCAACTCTATGAGTTTGAAACAAAGCAATCGCATCACTTGATGCTGAGCATCCACTTCTATGCCTTCTAAGGTAAGTCACAACTTGGGAAGGTCCCACAGTCTTATCAGTAGCCAAAGGGACACCCAATTCCCAACAGAGACTAGTGACTGAAGCCAGATCAGCCGCTACCTGCTCCTGAGATGAGCTGAAAATAAAAAAAGGCATCAAGATAATGAATAATGAAGGCAATGCCTCCCAAAACAGTAAAAATCCAACAAAGCATTAATAAGGAACAAATCATGAAACCTGTAACATAACAAACCCCACTGGTCCGGTCCTACTGGACAAAGTCGAAAGGCATGTTTGATGTCAAGCTTCGCCATGAACGCAGTAGAGCCCAAAGAACGAACAAGGCCTATGGCTTCATCAAAGAACGTATAACAAACAGAATAACGATCTTTGGAGATACCTTCATTAATAGCTTCACCACGTGGAAACGATAAATCGAGAAGCTCAGTGATACGCTCGTCCAAAAAATCTTGTTTCAGCGAAGATGTACCAACAACAAGACCAGAATCTGAAACAGGAACCCCTACTTCACTAGTGGATGCTGTAGTAGAGGTAGAGGTGGTAATAGGTACCGGTACCACATCCGTTGTCGTCGCAGCTGACGTGACTGTTATTTCGGGATTATAGTACAGATATAATCTGCGGGCTAGTTTTTGCACCAATTCCGCATCAACAATATTCAAGCTGTTACATAATAACTTACATAATAACGAACAAAGTTTGTTCCAATGAACAGGAACGCAGCACGTATGAATAAAAACGATACTCCAATACTCAATATTACCATGATCGTAAAACATGAACATATATGACTGCCCTCGTGGTCGTTAATAAGAAAACTGAGGCCATGTGACTGGCACAGCATGAATAAAAAGCCTAATCACACAAGCGTACAAGCCAACATCGACTTTGGTCTCAAACAAAATGGCAGACCGAGCAGCAAAGGGCAGTGCACAGCGAAACGCCCGCCAGTTAACAAGGGTTAAGTAAACTTAACCGCCATTAAGTCACACATTAATTTTCTACATTTTAAGTAAAACAATATCAAAAAACCTCTATTATATGCAAAATTAAAAATTACTGTTTACGACAAAATTATTAGGGAGGTGGGGGCTTTAGCCTCCGTAGCCACCCTGCTCCGCGCTCCCTGATAAACAAATGATCTGAGGATGACTTTTGATAACTTTTATCTATCGCCATCAAAAATTTTTTTATTTGTTTGGGTTTTTATGCCAATTTCTGTGTCATTTTGTTCTGTAGTATATGTCATATCTAGGTCAGTATTTTATTTTATTAATTTACCAATTTTGGTCAGTATTTTCTAGGTCTGTATTTTATACATGTGGTTTTCTGATTTCTCAGTATAAATTATATACACTTTCACTTTTCTGTCATCATTTCAAAGAGTGGTCATGGAATCAACATACCTTCATCAACATCTTTTCTAATTAAGTTTCTAACTCAGGCAAGCTGGTAGGTTTTGTTCTCCTTTCTTATCCTTTCACTTTGCTTTGTTCAGACATATATTCTATATTTATAATACTTCCTATAGTTTAAGCTTTGTTAAATATATCCAATTTCTCAGTTTATTTATTCAATTTTCGGTTTGAACATATTCATACTCATCTGTTACAAACACATGTGTCATCCATGACCTTTAACCCCACAAAATTTCAAGTGGCATTGACTAACCGAGAGTAATCCACTAGGCCGAAAGCTTTCCTTACTACAAAATGCATCAATTATCAGGATTGGTGTCTGGACGACGATACACATCGATATCCAATATTTTCTGGTCGTTTTTAACATCTCAATGCCATACTTTGAAAAATGTACGCCAACATAATTTTTACATCTGAGACTGAATGAAATAACCCTCTACCTTTCCTAGTTTTATTGTTAATGAATAAAATATAATATAAGAATGGATATCCCAGGAACATGGTGGATAGGTGTGTGCATTTTTAGAGAAGGTTCTCGTTCAGTGTTAATAAGGAACTTCTTATTTTATTGTTACCGTACTTAAGAAATTTCACTGCGTAAAATACCCGACAGTACCGACAGTATAATCTTTCGGATATTGTCGTATATGTGCATGTATGCGATCTAGCCGTACCCGACAGTATACATGTTGTAATGTTGTATATGTACTATATAAGTACGATTAGTATTCGGCTTACCGTATTTCCTCAAATAAGCGCCGCGGCGCTCTTTAAATTTTCGAAATTTTAGGTGCGGCGCTCTTTAGAGGGCGGCGCTTATCAGAGGGCGGCGCTCTTTTCAAATTATTGATTCCAACTTTATAAAGAGAAATCAAGGAAACAACCCATGAAATTAAAAAATATACTTTTGATTTTTAGACATATTTTCTTCTTATTAAAAGAATACTTATAATATTTCAATATCTTCGTCGCTACCGCTCTCAAGATCATCATCGATCAAGTGAAAGGGCTGGCAGGCGTCTTCCATGTCTGATTCTGAAATCTCAAAAGGGTTGAGTGACGATGCCTCTTCTTCAACTACTTGCAACGACTCCTGAAGTCTCGCTGCTCCATCTGGACATGCTCCTTGTTCCTTAAAACAGTGTATTTGGTCATCTTCGCTACCATCAGTGGCTAAATTCAAGGCACATGTTTTAAAAGAGTGAATGATTAATTCTTTCGACAATTTTCCCCAAGCTTCGATAACCCATTCTACAATTTTTCTCCTTGGGGGTGGTTTCATGTTTCCAGCTTTGGTGTGCTCATGAATGCCAGAGCTAAGCCACGCATCGTAGGAGGACGTTACGTGAGCCTTGAAGGGCTTGTTCTAAGATACGTCAGGGGCTTGGATATAGGGAGTGCAACCACCAGGAACAATAACGGAATCAACATTATAGCTCTTTAACAATGCTTTGACAGGTTGCATCATGTGACACTCGAATGAATCCCAGGCCAGCAAGCGCTTGCTGAAGGCAAATTTCCCGACGACAGAGCGAATGAAATCTAGAGTTAACTCTTCATTCATCCATGCATTTGTCGATGAAGCAACAACACATCTGGTTTTAAACTCCTCATTAAGAGCTTTACATTCGCGTTTAGCGCCACCAAATTCAAATTCGATGACAGCAAGTGTTACTGGAAAGAGGAAGCGAGAACTGGGACTCGTCGAACAAAAAACTTTCTAAAGTTTTGTTTGAGGAGTTAACGAAGAAGAAAATAAAATATTCCTATTTAGAATTAGATGTAGAAGAATATAGTGATAAAAAAAGCATAGAATTCAAGTAAAACACATTCTGGTCTGTTTTTTCATTTTTTTTCCAAAAAGCGCTGCTTTCAGAGGTGCGGCGCTTATCAGAGGGCGGTGCTCTTAAAATTTTTGAGAGTTTAGGTGCGGCGCTTATCAGAGGGCGGCGCTAGATGGAGGAAATACGGTATGCCATGTTCAGGATGTGTGTGTGTGTGTTTTTCTTCAATAAGTTTCCGAAAAATAATCTTTTCTTAAAAATTTTATCTCAATTGAAAGTACTGAAAAAGAGCTTTCTTGTGATGTTTTTCTTACAGTAAATTTCGACAATGCACTGCGTTTTTTTTGTATCACCAGGCTCAATTTATCAAAATATAACAATATTTTAAGAATCACCCTTAAGCTCATAACAGCTTCGGATGTAGAGGGTAGACTTGTGGAGAATCGCATTCACATAATTTGTGAATTTAATTTATATTACCAATGGGAATATTTGACCTTTTCTATAGTTAAATTGCTAACACTCTCCTACGCAAATTGCAACTTACCTCTAGATCCGCCACTGGCTCATAATTTGAAGAATCATCAAAAATCGTTAGGCTTGGACCAATTTATGTAATTCTTATAAAAAAACAGCATTCATCGACTTGCAATAAACAAAGTGAAGAGTCTCGTCCAAAACGAACATGACGATGCACAAGTTGTGATGCACAAACAGAGCAGTTTGACGTGCATCAAGAATGTTATAGTAAATGTTTTATCTGATATTTCCAAATATTTGACAGAAATGCCAATGAAGAGCGTGGTAAGACGCTTGCAGGTTCATTTTCGGGTTACTCAGAAAGTACTGCTTCATTGGCCTAGGCTTGTTACTAACGGCGTAGGTAGGGCCTGTATTCAGACTGTGCATTTAGGACAATTAGACTCTATCAACATATTGAAATGGTTGAATTGATGAACAATAATTTGTCAATAATATGTAACAGACCCATAAATACAATCATAAAGTTGAAATATAAAAGCGATATCAACATGGCATTGTGTTGATCTGAAATGTATTTTTCATAACTTTTAATGATCATTGAATATTGAAAAGTTTAGACAGAACTTATTTACATTATAATAGTTAATTTAGTTACTTGAGAGTATTATTTTCCGTCTAATGAAGCTCTTTGTTGTTGCTTTTAGTTGTTTGCACCTTCAAGTTTCTATTTTTAGATCGTCATCCCCATTGTATAACAAAATATGCTGACCTTCTCAAAGCGGACACTCGCACGCTGCAATGTGACAATCATTACACTATACGTTCAATAAAATTAGACAAGATGGTTGACGAGAAGACTTACTTGCCCATTTATGCCCGGCTTAAGTATGAATGTTGTCAAACCCAGTTGCAATGCAACGACATCAACTTAAAAGGATCGCCACTGAAGCATGTGACATATGATAACCATTTCACCATGTCAATACCATGAATCAAGTGTCCTTACTTACAGCTTTTGGTTTTTCGAAAAAAAAACCTGTGAGGAACAAGTCTATTATCATTACAGATACTGCGAAGTTCCTTATCCAAAGTCTTGTTACGAAAAGCAATCACATGCTTTAACGGATTATAGACTTTTTCTTTTAGCTGTGAGCTGCCGTTATGGATATGATCTTAGTCTTATAGGATATATTTCAGGTGGTGGCTCATTATCAGGTTAATGGTACAGATGCTGCAAAATAAACCCCATCCAGTAGTGTAATCAAGAGAGACGAAATTTCGACCAGTTTGTATATGATAATATCATTATTTTCACAATAAATTTTTTTAAATTAAGAATATTGTTACCGTACTTGATGACTTTCATCACAAAATTTATCAAGGATCCAGGGTAACCGTTAGTAAGTACTCCCCGCAAAAGCATACGCCCAGAGTATTTGTTCCCTAAGAAATATTTAGTTACTCTCCAGTACTTATTACCTAGTAAAAAATTACTCCTATCAGGAAAGAAGTACTCTCCTTGCAATAACTTTCAGGGAGTATATTTGATCTTGTCAATTCCTCTTCACTCCGCAGTTTTCCGTTTGAGAGATGAATATCATATTGGATATCAAAACGTTTTGAACAGTTAAAATTTCCAATAGATTCTGAGACAGTATTGTAGTATGGGTGAAATTGTAGGGCTTTTAAAGAAAGGTGCATTCGGAAGGT
The DNA here is from genome assembly GCA_027922465.2 of Turritopsis dohrnii. NCBI lineage: Eukaryota > Metazoa > Cnidaria > Hydrozoa > Anthoathecata > Oceaniidae > Turritopsis > Turritopsis dohrnii. The sequence goes on along the minus strand of BQMF02000816.1, from coordinate 17,609 downwards.
TTGAAAAGATAATCATTTACTTCCTTCACAGCGACCCATACTGAAGATTTTGGGTTAAAGTTACTGACAAACTATTGATGGAGAAAGCATGAAGTTTGATTGAATCTATCTGGACATTTGCATCTGTTTAGGCGTTAATAAAAATGAAAAGAAATTGAATTCTGACATTTATCTGGTGTTCTGATCTCCTTTTATCTCAAGTAGAAACATCGAGTTAAGAAAGAAGAAAGAGAGAAGAAAATAGCCTTACCTGGAACGAAACATCGTTGGAGAAAACAAAACATCGTTAGAGAAAACAAATTTGTTTTATCTGAGCTCCGCGCTAACAAGTAAATTTTATAAGGAACAAATAGGGGATGTTCAAGGGACAGCAAGAAACAGCTCGAGGTAATACAAATGTAAGTATACAATATTTTACTGTAAGTTTTGCTAAAATAAAAATCAATCTGTACTTAATAAGATCGTAACACATCTCATGAGGCACTGGTACTGTCAAACTGCCTGTATTTTCTGACAATTTTTATCTATCTTGGCACAGTGAATGAATGATCGATCTTCTTAAATCCTCTTCGAGTAGACATTTTAAGAGTCCTTGTAATGAAACCACCACTGCTTAGTTTCAATAAGATATCTGTCACTGGAACATCCAATCCATCAATACGACCAATTCAAAAGATACTGTAGATGAATTTTCGTTGCACATTTTTATAGCATTACGTTACACGTTTGTTTCTGGTGATTCTGATTCCGATGTTTTCCTTATATACTTTCTGATGTGTGATAACTTGTCATAAACCTGAAAAGAAACAAGCGTTTTACACACAGTTCGTATGTTTTTTTAAAGAAACTGTAGCTGAAAATGTTTTCAAAGTAAAAGATATCAGTATATGCTGTGCTTGACATATTCTTTAAACGTCATAGATAATCACACGGGATTATTGCTTCATTAGCTTCATTAGTTGGTGCCACTAATTGTCGAACTAGACTAAAAGGAGAACACCCAGGTTCTTCCATAGGATTATTGAACTTTTTATTGAAAACATAGTATTATAGATATAGTGTCAAAGATTGCCAAGACTATAACACTATATACACTATTGACTGACGCTAGAATGCCCTATGAACTTTTCAAGCTAAATTTTTGTAAATGTTCACGAAAATGTGAGCACAAATCATAAATAAGCATAATTCTTATAGAAAAGGACGTAGTGGCATTACTAAACAGCGGTCACACACACACACACACAAGGTTGGTGTTAACCATGCTATGGCAAAAGACTTGCGGAATTGTTTGTAACATGACATTTCAGAGCCTTGAATATCTTTTTCTAACAAAAAATTATAATCGAGCTATAGTACCAAAGTCATAACGAATTTCTCATGAGCGGAAGGATTCAGCTACAGCTTGTTGAAGTTTAATATGAAATAAAAATTTGTTTTGCTTCAATAATTGCCATTCACATCCAGTAAGCAGGGTATTATCTTACTTGCATCCAATGATTTAGGTATTTTCTTACTCTCAGTCAATTAGCAAAATATTTTTACACTGACATTCAGTGAGATAATCATTGACCCGAGTAAGAATCGAACACAATGTTTGCATGTTGGGCAATTATTCAACCGTTTATGTTACTATTCGAAATCGTAATCAATGAATAGATCAAGTTAATGGCATACGTACAGGCATGATGCGGTATCCTTCAATTTCCAGCATACCGATCAACGGTCTACTAACGCCGGAGGGCACATCAGATAATTTCGAATAATGCACTGTATCATTCAACCATTCACGTAACACTCTCTCAGTGTAATCGGCAGAACTTTTAGAGTCACTGCAGCGACACTGTAATTTCCCGCCGCCATCATTGGCTGGCACCACATCAGGTGGAACAACTATGTTTTCGTTGGAAGCTTTATTCCTGTATGTTTCTAAACGCTCAAGAGATTTTTTGATTATTTCACTCTTGGTAGTGTGATCTATATCATTGGCAGTGTTGATTATACTGATCAGCCAGTTTTTGATGCAGTTCATACAGAAGCACAGACTGTAACTCTTCAGGTGTTCGTAAACATCTTCTGCCAGGAGTTTATTTTGATCTTGAGCCTGATCACTTGACGTCATGTCGTGGATTGCGTCTGCAGTTATGTAAATCTCAGCATATTCCACTAAAGAAAATGACGTAACACAATTCATTTGTTGTTGAAACCACAATGCAATGTTGTTGAACTACCACAATGCAATGTTATTTTAACTACTACAATGCCATGCTGTTTTAGCTACCACAATGCAATGTTGTTTTAACTACTTGCTTTGGCTTAACATGAATTTTCTTGGGATATCTTTATAATGGTCATCCATCTAAAGTTTAGTCGCAACAGAACCAAAAACGTTCAGATAATCCGATTGGCAATATAGATTGAATTCACAAATTATGCTAGTGTGTTTCTTCACAGCTTACGACTACCCTCTAGATCTGCCACTGAATACGTTACAACACCAGAGGCGTAGCTAGAGCTCAGTCAAACTTTGTAGAGAAGAGTCTAGTTATTTAAAGTAGAATAGAAAAACATGCAAGTAATCTAAACACTTCAGATTGGAAAAAAGTATCATATCGTTGGACTCTTCCACTTTCCTTGACTGACCTTGAATACACCTGTGAACGCTAGATGTTTGTGGTGATTGTTGATTGTACTTATGTTATCTTCGTAAACAAAAAATTAGAATGAAACTAAAACGGAATCTTGCTTACAGATTGCAGGTTTTCGTAACTTCAAGACAAATACAGTTGCAATAAGAAGCACAATAGCGCCTGTCATTGAACCAACGATAATGTAGATCAATGTCTTTTTGGCTACAATAGTAACAAAAATCCTTTTTTAATTAAATTCATTGGAAACTCTTTATGCCTAGTTCATATCAGTGGAATAATTCTCAACGCGACTAAAAACATTTTCACTCGAATTCAGCTATGTCGTTATTTGATGAAAAAACTTGATTGTTCCAAATGTACGAGTTTCCTGGAAAGAAAGACAACAATTTAGAGTGTGAAAGGGTTCCAAAACCAGCTCCTGTAGAGATTTATCCGGTAAACTCAGGGGATTTTAATATGCGATTTGGTTTCCCATTATAATAAAAAGGAAAAGACATTGAATGCTTAATCTTTACAGCAGCATTGACGCACTGGTGTAAGGTACGTTCAAAATATGCCTTTGAGCTTTTAGGAGTCAATCTACTGAGACTCAGAGAGAGACTTAAGACACTTGTATGAACTAAGCATTAATGAAAATATGTTTGTTCGAGATGACAAGAATATAAATGTTCTCCGTGCCTTGTTGGTGTTTATCATTGTTAATAAATGGTTATGAAACGTTTAAAATCCTACTGACACGTAGTTAAGACAGTTAAAATAGCAGTTTACATTTTCCGTGAAATTCATTTTAGATGTCGATATCTTGCCCATTCCCCTATTAATCAACAGATTTGCCCAGTTTTACCTTTTTTATGAAAATTGAAGAACTTTCAAAATTTGGTCAAAATTTGGCCCAAATTGTCCTATTTTAATCGAAATCAACGCTTTTGAAAACTGTTGAACTGAAAGCCCAAATTCGACATCGATGTCATGTAAACGTTGCACGAAATCGTTTATAACTTGGAGTGTAGTAGTGAGAGGAAAAAGAGAAACCACGACGGGTATTTTAAATACTTTTCTCCACCACGCGCCAAAGTTGAAATTACTTTTTAATTATTTACACCCAGAGTGGAGGTCACATCACCACCCTATTACATTGGAATTCGAACAAAAACGAGCTCATTCTTTAAAAGGCATCAGGAAAGAGTTTATTCCAATGAAAATGCTCCTTGTCACAGTCGTAACCTACAAGAAAAGTGAAGTCTGGACAATGGCCATGGAGAGAGTTTTCTGTTGAACATCCATTTATCAGTTAATAGCAAGGTCCTGTCAGAGGTCTTTACGTTACAAAAGCTTCCATTCAGTGAAATGTCAAGGAAACATCCCTGCCAGCTGGTTTAAGATATGTTATAAATGGTATAACATGGTTTTAAATGATTACTAAAACATATCATCAGATAATTGTGAAGCAAGTTCTCGACGTTTTAACTGATATAACTAGTACAGTAAGACCCCTTTAAGTCGCCATCTTCATGTGTTATATATAGTTTAACATGTTTACTTAAACATATCAATGTGCTAGATAGTGTAAAGCAAATTATTGACGTTTTAGCTGATAACCAAAACAAAAAGCAGATGTTTGAAGAAAAAAAAAGGTAATGATAAGACCTCCAAGTAATGCTGGGTAGCAATCAATAAGTTATCGGATCGGATCGTACCGTGTGTATCGATAATTTGTTGCATACCGATTTGTTATACTTTGCGCTTAACTGTAATCTTTGCTGCACTTTGAATTCCTTATCAATGGTCTCTCTGTTCTGACGAGGATAGCTTACAAAGCAGTCAACAAGATAACAACATATGAACTTCATTTTCACACAGGGTGGGCGTGCACACAAAATTATGACCAAAGAAATTTCAAGCAAATTGAATGAGACCACAAAGCGTCTGACTATTACGTTCAAGTGTTTTGAAATGTTATTTCGCGTACGATAACTTTTCAATACATCCCAAATTTAGAATTACTTGAAGGTACTGTTTTTTACTAAATTATAACCTGGGCTGCATTTGAAAAATCCACAGTTTTGTCTTTCAATATTAATCCCAAGCCGAGAACAATTTTTGCCCCCGAATTTTGGTGCTGGACTGTCACACTTTCTTGTTCTTGTTTTATGTAAGTAAGATCCACATGCTCCGGTACAGTTTGACCACGCTGTCCATTCACCGTAACTGCCGTTAACAGCTAAAATGGAAATTTCACATCCAAAATCAAAGCAAAGATAAACTTGGAAAAGTGTTAAACTAATAATTTATAATATGACCTATAAAAAGACAGAAATCTAAAGTATTGGGCACTAAACGAAAATTCATATGCAGGTTAACATATGACAGGTAGTTTTAATATCAAACTGTAAAACGTTATATCTGTTTTTTGATAACGTTACTTTATTTTCATTTCTTTTGTTTTTTAAACGTCATAACGTAATTCACCTAATGTTTTGTGGTTTTCTACCAAAATACCCTGGAATGTCACATATATATTTATATTCATCAGATGCATCTTATTTTAAGAGCGAGTTTAGCAAGTCAAATAAACTAAATGTTACCAGGACACTTTGTTATGTCACAATATTCCCACGTTTCACCAGCATCGTCAACATAACACCAAGGAGCTTTTCTGTACGAGGACGGATTTCGACAATAATTATCACTTGTATTTTCAATCACACTGTAGTCAAATAAATGGTTGTCACGACACATAACTGACCACGGTTTACATCTGGTCTTATTTACTGTGATGTTTAAGGAACCATTATAATGGAAACCATTGTTGTGACAAGTTTCTATGGATCATAGGAGTGTTAATTAAGATTTTGTGAGGAGAACGTACAAACCGTAGCTGATTAAATAACAAAAACATACCCGATTTTTGTACATGCAATAGATCTAAAAAAAATGAAAATTAAAACAGAATAAATAAAGTATTCAATTTTCTCAAACATTCAGTCATTTCTGAATAGTGACGAAGCAACTGATAATGTAGGAAAGTCAGTTCAGACCTCTGTTTGTTTATCTAGAATAATCAAGTTTGATTGAGAGTGACGTTTTTCGTATAATATAACCGAAATGTTTCTGATATTAGTCTATGTGTCATCTTTTCAATTTACAGAGGTAAAGGATATGCTTTTTCATTTATCTGATAAATCTTGCAGAAAAAATTAATGTTTTGATAGTGAAAATTAATACTAGAAACAACGCGATGCGACAGGCGATGACGGCACGCCGTATTAAAATACCGTCTAAAATAATGGCAAGTTTTCAGTAACTGTAAAAATGGCGGAATAAATGGGGCAAAAAACTTTGCTGTCATAAAATTTGTTTTCTAACTTCTATTTTGTGGTCTCGGAGTGGTCACACCTGCAGATCAGCTGACGATAAGAGCGAGCCTTCCGTTGAAAAATACATTAAAATTTGCTTAAATGAAGTTCTTTCTCAAATTTAAGTTTCATCGAGTATGCAAATATATATTGGTAGAATATTATCAACAAGATAAAGTTTTACTTACTATCTGCTGTATAACATTCAGGAAATGGATTGGAGTCCTTAGTCGGAAAGATAGAAGATTCATTACACTTGAAGATCAACAAGTCACCCATGTATATTTTGATGTTTTCATTCATGGTCACATTCTCAAACTGCCTTACCATTTCACGGAACTGGTTTAGATTCTGTCTGCATACGTCCTTATGTAGGTACAAGCACGTGTCTGAGCAAATCTGTTGAGGATAATTTCCACTGTTTGGTTGAGTCCAATTCAAACATGGTGGATACATTCGAATACACATTAATGAATACAAAAGGTTCGCACATGCTGGGTCTGTCAATAGCACGTTGATGAGTTCAAACGTTGATTTGATCTCATGATCATGTTTATCGATTTTTGTGTAGTTGTACACAAACTGATTGCCAAGATATGGAGAACATTGATATTCAACGGCAGGAAAGATTCCACATTTCGTGTTCCTGTAAGCCGGTCCACAATTACTAAAACAAATTTTTAACTCCAAAAATTTTAAGGTCACTTCAGGTCGAAATCTGCTTTTTCAAATTAAATACAACTCAAATTATTCATTTATTTAATTACGAATGTTTACCAAGGATAGCCTCTTCAGTTCCTTAGGGTACTGTTATCAATGAGGGTCCTGCGAAGGAGGTCCTAGAGCATTCAAAGCCCCCATTTGTGCTACGGAAGGTGTGATGACAGGAACCGCTGAACTAGACAACCATCATCGACATCAGTCCTACTCTCTTGTTGAGTGCTAAGCAGAGAGGAGTGATTCATACTGTTATAGTCACTGGCATAATTCTTCCGCGGGGACTAAACCCGCGACTCTTGAACAGGAAATGAGCACCTTATCACAAGGCTACCAGTTGGTGATTAATCTCATTGATTACCTCTGTAAGGTGTTGTAACATAATTGTTTAAGATTCTGGTAACAGTATTTATCATTAGATTGTATACCCAAACTATATATTTAAAGTCTACTAGCTAATTAAAAGATATCAAACTAAATATTCGAAATATTAGACATTGAGAAGAATCTCCTCACACTTTTGCATACAGTTGACAGCACAGGATTTTAAACATTAGACTTTACGGTGTAAACCTTATAAAATGTGTCTGGGTTAGTGAGGGTAAGGTTAAGGTTTAGCCTCATTTGTTCAAAGACTTCTATAAGTGTTTTCACCGTTTTAATGAAATGCTCAACATCTGTCAGACGAACATATTCTTTGTTCATACAAATCACCTAATAGGCTTATCACGAAATCCCACCTAACGGCATTGTAATTTAGAGAACGAGCTTTTCAAAAAGTTTAAAATATCATTAGGATTTCTTTGTTAGTATCTCAAAAGTATAAGTATGTTATATTCATTAATCAAACTCTTTTGTTTCAACTTTTACAATTAGTTTGGTATTGTGGATTTGCTCATTGATTGAACTTAGGATACCGTGTTCTCTGTAATTAGCGCCCCTCTCTACTAAGCGTCTCCACTAGTCAAAAATAATTTGATAAACTTCTCAAATTAGCGCCCCTCCCTAATAAGTGATCCCCCTAATTTTCAAAAAAAACTTTATAAGCGTCCGGGCTCTTATTAAAGCCGACCTCCACTTGTGCGTACGTACGTACGATTTACTTGGATTTACTTTAAAAGTTACGGCGCCGCAAGGCCAATTAATTTGAATCTCCAGTGTTGAGTGTTTCTTTTATTCGAAATGTTTACAATTTTTTGCAATGTTTCCATTTTTCTTGAAATTTGATTGACTCAGATGCTAGATAGCCACGCGGCCGCCTGAAAAATTAGAATCGAATTCTACTTGCAAGCGCACAAAATCTGGCCGTCGACGACTAACAAAATTTTAGTAATAGTTGTCACTGAGCATGCACAAAACTTGCCGCGTACGTACGTACGGGCAAAATTGCACAAGTGGAGGTCGGCCTTTGGAGAGAATACGTTACATGCTTGTAGGTTTATCAAAAATTAATATCAATTGAAGTTCCACCAATATTTGTACATTATAACTTTTCTTGGGAGACTTTGGCATTTTTTCCCTAATTCCATCTAAGGTCGACCACTGCTACCTTATGATCTCGAGGGCCGTGTGAAAATTTTAAAATTGACGTAATGTCATTTACAAATCAGTTTTTTAGGATGGTCTTCATTACTGGTTAACTAAACAAAAAATATTGCGTAACAGAAAACAGACTCATAATTCACAATAACTTACCCAAGCATAAATGAAGGCAAATTGATGAGTAACTATAGATGTTTAGTAATACCCAGTGGGCAAAATCGTCAAAATATCACTGCAATCAATAGCATTTTTATTGACATTCGTGAATATTACTACAGAAATGCACTCCTTCGCTGTGATTTTCATCAAATTTACCCACTGGATAGGGCCAAACACCTCTGTAGTGAACATCTATCGTTCTTCTTTGTTTTTTCAATTTATTTAAAGTCTTATTGTTACTTTTACATAGCTAAGAATACACTACATAAATATGCGTATAAATAGCTAATCTATCCCGACTGAAATATTTACAATTATTTATTTAACGGAATAAATATTTGTGTAGATAACTACAAGACATTCAGGATTTGAAATTACAACTGGTATTCTTTACATCCACAGTTTTGACCGTTCAACTTTTTTATGATATTTTTAAAAGCGTAGAGAGTTGCAGAGAATTTGACATGATAAGGTAATTTAATTGATATCACGTTGCAAGCTGTCTTGGAAAAATTCCAGTGAATAGACAAGCAAAAACTACAAGTTTTTCGACAATTCCATGTTTATATTCGACAAGCTTTCGGAGGCGTACTGCTCTCCATGATCACGTCAATAGTGTATAAACAGAACAAAATTTTTTTTAATATATGTTACATAATACAATAGAAATTAAATGCTAGAATAATTCTAAAGGTAAAGATTGGCTGGTTTTGTTTAAGCTAGGTTTGTCACGGCTAATTAATAGACTCTCCTTGATGGTGAGCTTAAAGTCGTTAGACTCACGAGACAAAATATCAAAATCGTTAAACGAAGGAGAAACATGACACTGGCGAGAATGCTCTAACACGACAGAAATCTGATTAGGCTGTAGTGATTTCTGTTTGTCAGGTAAATGCGAGATTCCAAGATGCTCACAAATTCGGACTTTAAAATGGCGTTTAGTTTTGCCAAAATAAGTAGCATTGCAGCTACTACACTTAAAACGATAAACAAGTCCAGATTGCAGCAACATCGGAATCTTATCCTTAAAATGAAAAAGAGATCGTAATTTAACACTGGCACGAAATATAACACGAATGTCACAGTGCGGTAACTTCTCTCGGAAAAGGCTGTGTAACTGAGAACCAAAAAAGGGTAAAACTTCAAATAAAGTAATTTGTTCCAAATTTTTGGACGCAAATAGGAAAGACTTCTTGTTCCAAAAGTCACTTGATTTCATTTTTGAATTGCTAAATTTAGTTTATATTGATCTCTAGTTGTTCGATCCGAAGTTCTCAGTTTGAAAATTTCTTTCATGAAAACAGGATTTAAATCATTAATAGTTTTAAAACTTTCAATACAAATATTTCTTTATTTTGCGAGTTTCATTGTTGGTCTTCCAGACTGTTGAAGGAGAAGGGAATAATGAAGTTTCATTTTCATTATAAAGGAATCTAATTGATTTTTTGTGAATGCTTTCTGTCAGTTGCAATGATTTTGCATTGGAGAGACACCATACTAAAGGACAGTAGTTGAAATTGGACACAATCAAGCTATTTATCAAGACTTTTTCAAAATTAAGAAACGCGTTAAACCTCATGAGATCATTCAGCTGATTTGATTCTGATCTGCAGATACCTTTATTGTGACAGATAAAATTTAACTTATCATCTATTTGTACACCTAGCAGTTTAACTAAGGAAACTGTTTTTATTTGTTTTCCTCCTATGTTTAATGTTTTACCAGTTAAATCGATTGTCCCTTTATCTATGATGATGGCTTGAAATTTATTAGGGTTGACAATCATTTTGTTCTTGTGAAATCAGTTAATTGCATTATCTTGGATTATGGATTTCATGAACAGTTACAGCCATTTTAATCTTTCTGTTGTTTTCATGTGCGCACAATTTATTTCTATATTGTATCGTGAAAGGATTTTATATGAGTATTTTTTATGTGTTTCAGATCTTCCGAGTAAAAAGATGTTTATGATGTGCAGTGTTGATAATGAAAAATGCTTTATCTGGAATATCTACAGAGTTTTTAATTAAAAGGGTGAGGAGAACTTTTTCCGTAAATATGTGTTGACGTTATATTTTTTAATCGCGAGCGACCATTGCACTGCATCCCGAATCGAACAAGGCGTTTTTCGGAAGATATCTCGAGAACTACAAATCAAAACCAGTAAAAATATTTCACACGGAATGCAATTTATTTTAGAGAGTGAAAAAAGCGTATGCACAGCGCGTATTTTTTATTTTTGATGGGTTTCAGACTTTTTTTTTTTGTTCTGCGCTCCAATGTTGATTGCAAACTTGGAAAAATGCTTCATCTTGGTTGTGTCTGTCTAAGTGAGTATTTAAAATCAAGGGAACCATCGCATTGCCTCCTAAATTAGACTCGATGTTATTTGAAAAAACATCTCTAAAACCTCTAAGAAAATAACTGGTATTTTTATGGTCCGCGTTATTGATGAAGGGGTGACTACAATACTGATGCACTTTTTGCTTTTCATTTTGTAAATTAATTCTTTGACACCATTTTTGATACGTCATTTTAAGAAATAAAACCCGTAAAAAATTTTTACATGGGATACTAGTTAGATTTTATTTCTAGAACATCAATAAGATCAGGTAGAAATTTAGCAGAGTAAGACAAGGTATTATCATCAGCAAAATTATGAATCAGAACATTTAATATAAAGAAAAATAAGTCGTTTATAAGTATGTGAAACAAAGTCGGTACAAATATGGAACCCTGGGGGACACCTACCGTATTTCCTCTAATAAACGCCGCGGCGTTTATTATAAAGTCCATCTTTTGGATGCGGCGTTTAATAGAAGGCGGTGTTCATTAGAGGGCGGCGTTTATTACGAAATGGTAAATGAGATAAAAGTAGACTTTAATCAACGATGTTTTCTTTTCCTTAAAAACTTTACGAAATATTGTGGGAAAATGTTTTACACAAAAGAATATATTCTCATTACACAAAGCTGCCCTGCACAAATAATTGCATGTCAATTCATCCAAACGTGGAAGAACTGCTAATAGAAGGCAAATAAAGCTATTAAACTAAACCTATGTAAAATATTTTTGTTTGGCCTGTTTCTAATAAACGCCGCTTTTCTAGATGCGGCGTTTTTTAGGAGGCGGCGTTTATTAAGAGGCGGCATTTATTAGAGGGCGGCCGTTTATTACGAATGTTTAGTTATAAGTGCGGCGTTTAATAGAGAGAAGCGTTTATTAGAGGGCGGCGTTTATTAGAAGAAATACGGTATTTTAATTGTCATAAAACCACTTTTTGTATTGTTGACTTGTACACATTGCCTTTTGTTTGTTAAATATGACAATAGGTAAAGGCTAATATTCTTATCGGCTCCATTATGCTGCCAGTTTTGCAATAATCAGGTCATGAGGGACACAATCGAATGGTTTCGAAATATCCATCAGAATTCCCTCAACGAAGTTTTTATTGTCTGATTTTTCCTTCCATTCTTCAACAAGCCGGATACTTTTCTATAGGCAGTTTAGACATGAAAGGCCCTGTTTGCATCTGCAAATATTCACTTAACACTTTTGGCTGAATCTAATGGCAAAACAGTTGTCTTTTAAAATTACATGATTACATGCTGTTTAATATTTGTGACAAGTGTCTTTCATCGGTGATTATCTTATCATCCCTCACAATCATTATATCAGTTGATTCAATAGATCCCTTGTTTGTGAGAAAGGGTCGTATGGTGTTCCAAAGGTTTTTATTAGTACTTACATTTTCATTGCAGATTTTAGAAAAGTAATCTTTTACTGCTTTTCTGCGAAGCGATACACACTTATTCCTTTGCTCTTTGTAATTATCTTTATTTTCCTTTGTGGGAAATTTGTTATATCTATTTTTAAGCCCACTTCTAGTTTATATTTCTTTGCGCAAAAGTTTTGTTCACAAACGGCGAGTCATTTCCTCTTATAATCTTTTGCTTCTGTGGAGCATGCCTTTCAATTACTTGTTAACAACGAATTGGTTATAAAATCGTAGTTCTCGTTGGGATTTTTAAACTGGTTTATTAGGGTTGTAGTCAACAAATCTTTTAGAATAGCAGCAGACTCATCAAACTTTTTATAGCCTCGATAAAGGATTATCTTTAGCTTTATTCGTGTGTAATGGGATTTGCTAAAGCTAGAAATCATTTTATGGCAATCGCTTAGACCTTTCTCTGTTGCCATAGTGTTTTAAAAATGTTTCGACCTATTTGTAAGAATCAGGTCAATTATCGATTTATGACTGCCACTGAAGCAAGTAGATTCATTTGCCAGATTCGTGAGATTAAACAAATTTATAATTTTTTTTAATTTTCCATAGTCATTATCTTTCTTCTTTATATCAATGTTGAAGTCTCCCATAATAACAAAATTTTCATATTTAACATTAGCACGATAAATACAGTCTGTTAACTCTTCAAAAATAATATCGATATTAGAATACTGGGGAGCCCTATAGATGCTTAAGCACAGCCATTTCTTTTTGTTATATATTTCCCCGTAGGACGAAATATATGTTAAAATCGGCATTTTCCTTCTCCTTCTCCTTCTCCTTCTTCTCTGTTTACTTTTATAGCCGCGGTTCGGTATTGAATTTTCGCCTAGCCGCCAAATAGATAAGAATAGAGGCTAGTTTACAGCACGCCATTTTTTTCAGTCAGTGCAGATGAGCAGTGGAAGGTTTTTGCTTTTTTCTGCTAGCTCTTAAAATGATTCAATAGATGAAACGTTAAATGATGGAAATGAATCGTTTTAGTTTAGTTCAGCTTTGTAAAAACTTTTGAAGGAACGTGTAAAACCAGAAAAAAATGATGTATCAATGCAATGATGTTTTGTTTTTGTTGATAACAATGTTATGATGATTGGTAATTAATGTGCTTCGAACAGCAAACCATTGAAACTGTGGTTTCAGTGCAAAGGTGAAAATTCATTATCAATAGCCAGGCTGAAGATTTATTTTTATTTTACATCCTGATATAATGTATCCCAACTGAACTGAAAGCACGATGTACCAGCCATAAAGAAAACCCTTTTCATGTGGAGAACGACCAGTTCAACCAGTTTCAAAAAGTACATACCAAAAACAGCTAGTAAAAACATGATGTCGTATATGCAACAAGAAGTTCAGAAAACCAATTACATATAATATTTTAAAACACAGGATTGAGACACATGATAACTTGAAAGAATCTGGTCGAGTGTGCTTCCCTGGATAGTCATTTAATCCAACAACAGAAACATAGTTTACTATTGATGATATCCATGATCACGTATACTGTTTTGATACTGTATATCATATTTTATTTTGCAAAGTTTAATATATGTACTGTCACTTTTCCTGTACAAACAACGAACGTAATTCAAAACATAATACAAATGACAGTCTGTAAATTAAATCAAGTCGGAACACGAACTTCTACTTTCAGCTATGTAGTGATTTGGTTATGGATATGTATTTTCACTACCAAAGATTGTTTTTTCCCATTTGGGATTTCTATATGAAGGTCATTTTTACCACAGAATAAACATATTTTTTTGAACAGAGATGTTTATTCTGAATATATACTTGAATTTGGTTTTATAAATTGTCACTTTAAGCCCATCTTTTTTTTTGAAAATGACTATTCTGTCCTAATTTGAAATGTTACACGTAATATTTGTTAGTAGAGATTTTGATTACTTTTGATAGTTATTTGCTTGTCTACCCGAAAGTATACTGTGGTATCAAAATTAGGTTTAACAATTTTCTTTTCTTCTTATGTACAGAAAACCTGTATACAAATTTTTTGATTGTATGATGTTGTAAGATAGTTTTATTTGAGTTACAAATAGGAAACTTGTCAAGCTTCTGCAACAATAAAGATCATACATCTTATATTATGATGAAATTGTCTTACACGTTGATGAGTTTGTTGATATGCAATTGTGTTTAAGGGAAAATATTAGTCACATTTAGGTCTTGTAATTTTTAGCTACGTGTCCATAGTAACTTCTCGGTCACTTTTTAACTCCTCAGCAAAAAATTTTAAGCGAAACCTTATCATTAGACCGTGAACAACTTCATTTCATAATAAGTTCAAAGTAAGTTTTTTGTGGTATTAAATTCAATCTGAGTATCAGGTCGATAGTAGTTATACTGTATATTTAATGATACATTCTTCTCATGGTTATTAATGTACACACAATAATTGGTAAAATGTTTGCAACTTTGGGGAAAATATAGTCGCATTTTTGCGAATCTTGTTTACAGTTATTTCTAAACGGGTAGATTCGCTTATTTTAATTATGTATTCCACTTTTCTTTTACAAATGAGACTTTCTTTACATATTCAATCAGCCCGCCCCGTTTGGAATTTCTATCCTTTCTGGCTATAATTTCGTGTCCTTGTAAAGAAAATTGTAAATTAGAGAAGCTTTCGTTTAGTTTTGTTTCCCCTATCACCAAGTGTTCTGAAGGTATGTATTTTACAATTTTCCTCTAATCATTTACTTAATATCTCTGACTGTTAATGTTAAGATAGCCCAACAAAGGATTCTGGTTATTTTTAAGTTTTGTGTTGCGCAATCTTTGCAGTTCTATAGAATAATTCAGCTGGATAGTCTCAGTGCTTCTACTGACAGCTGTAGAACATTCGGTTCCCGAAAATGTAAAAAATTATTCAATGGTTCGCGAGTAAAATAAAATAATAAGTAGCGGCCACTTCACTATAGCTTCACTAAGGTTGAATTTCGGTCAAATTCTTCTAACGAACCTTCAATTTAGTAGAGATTTGTTGTAGCGGACAAAGTTTTATAGAACAGCGAATAAATAAAACGATAAGCAAAAAAAAAATGTATTGACTAAAAGCAAGTACCTCATGGTGTTACTAATATAATTACTACTCGACGATTACCAATTATTACTCGGGATTAGCGGGATTCGAAAAAATCATGTTTCCTTTACACGAACCTTCTTTTCTATAGATTTGTAGGGAATTATATACAACTTAGTAATTTTTCCCTACAAAGTTATTAGAAACTTCACATCAACACTTGAAATAAGCGTGCAAAGTAATGATGTTTCTTTTGATACAACAAAAGGCTTTAAATCTCTGAAGTACCGTTTAAGTAGAACAGTTTCAAAATAATTTTCACAAGTAATTGATTATTTTCGTGTAACATGCTCGTCGAGTTTACGAATCTCCCTAATGAGTGCTATTATCTATAGTTATAGCCCCGTAGCCACTTTGGTCTACGTTCCTGTCACGAGTTATACCAATGTCCTATGCCAGTGCTGAACATTAAGATATTCAGACCCAACCTTTTTGAATAATTTAGTAAAAAAATGGAAATACCCAGTAAACATAGAAAGTGGTTTCTTTACTTTTTCAAATAATAAAAAAAATAAAACTGTCAGCATAGCTTTATTTGAACTATAGTAAGATTTGTGTATTACAGGGATTACACATATCACTGGTACATGATAATTTTTTCCTTGGAGAAGCCGAGCGTCTATGTAGCAGGCACTCGGTCATAGTGGACCAAGACATCCACTAAAGAGAGGTTCGACTGAAGAATCCCTGGGCACGACATCCTGAGTAGAAAAGAAAATTTTCTAACCTTGTTATTCCTGCTGCAGCACTAGCCATCGCAATAAGAATCTTGAAAACCATGTTTTGAAATGACAGCATATCTAAAAGGTGCCGAAATCTTTAAAATGACGCGAAAAATATGTAAAAGACAGTGTTATATCGCAAAACAATGGAGACAGAGTTCGTGACTACAACAACATTTAACAATTTTACTGGAACCAAAAACACTCATCTTTAGTTATAATGATGAAAAGAAAAGAAAATTATTACGATACACATACTGGCTCTACGAACTTTTCTTTTTTAAAGTTTAACTGTAAATAATCCAACAAATTTAGCAAAAATAAGGCTCTGACAGAGCTAGTCAAATTGACTATCATTCCAGTGTGTCTTGTTTTATCACGAAACGAATTTCAATTTCAAACGAATTTAAAAGGAATGATTAACACAAAAACAGCAACAATAAATAAATTGTGATTACCAAACAATAACAAAAAATATCTGAAATTACATTTCGAAACATACAAAATTAAGTGAAACTCATTTACATTTCCTAGTATATCTATTTTCTATATGAAAGTGATAGTAGTTTATAGCCTGTTTTGCATCTAAGAAAAGTCATTTTTTCATGTATCATCTATAAATAGGCGATATTTATTTGTAATTAAAAGGGAATTCATTAACTTACACAAAGGTTTTTTATCGTTTATGCAAAAAGAATCATTGTTTGTGTTTTCATGATTCAAGTATTTTACAATACGGCGTACACGTTACGTATCGAATATTCTCTCTTAAGAATGTTCTCCAAGCATTTGTATCTATAATTAATTTGTTATTATAAATGTTGACACAGTAAAGTAAAGCTCAGTTCACACCAGAAGAAAATAAAATAAGTTGATTCAGAAAGTGTTTCAGTGAAAAATACTCAAACCTGGGAGCATACAGCATGAAATGAAAATAAGTGAAAAATATTTAGTGAGAAATTACATAATGTTTACATCAGTGAGAAATTCGAGTATCACATAAAAAATTAAATTTCTCACTGATGAGAACTGACTTATGATCCATCATAATATCTTCGCGAAAGTAGTTATAAAATTTTTAGACCGGCGTCTGTGCCACAAAAACTTGTCATGCCCGCTGTACAACTTGCAGACCACAGTTTCTATGCGGAAATCCACGAGTTAAATATTACTGATAACAGAATCATAAAGTTCCCACACATAACCTGGTCCGTTTGTTTGTAAATTGGGTCTAAAGGTCAGTTTATCAGGTTTATCGTTTTGTCTCGTATGTGCACGATTTTAAAAGTTATGTTTTAGTGCATATTTTACAGACTTATGTTTCCTTGGCGCTTGCTATTAAAATGTGCTTATATTTCAGGTCTGTAAAATGTGAGTATAAAAACTAAAGATGCTTACTTTAATTATGATAGGGGATAGATAAAAGGTGGAATGTTTCTTCATTGTTTGTTTGTTTGTGGTAGCAAGTTCGGTTTGCCAGTGTATCCTAACGTATCCTTGCCTGACTGTCTGAGACGGGTGAACATTTTTTTCGAGCAATCAAAATGTTTAAAAACCGATAGGTAAAAAAATCAT
>BQMF02000815.1:0-92910 GCA_027922465.2 Turritopsis dohrnii | reverse complement strand
CATTTATTTCGGCATTTCCATATTTACATGGTTCTTCATCCTTAGCTATAACATATTCTTTTTTTTTTTTTCTTTTTTTTTATAAATAATATAATTTGCATATAAAAAACTCATTTAAATTCGAGCAAGTTCTTTCGCAGCAGCTTTATCCAACAGGTAAGCATACATTTTCGTTTTATACTGCTGTAGGTCAACTGCCAGACGGACACCCTTTGGGAGATCATTAAATACCAGTGCGGCAAGAGCGGGAAAAGTGTTGTGTTCGGGTGGATGGATCAACTTTGGACCTGTATATTCAATGTTGTTTCGAAGTAATCTGTGGTTTTGTTTGAATTGTAGCTTTAGATATGAAGGGAATGTAGGAATATTGGCAGCTCTGAAGGCAAGTAGACCAACTGAATAATCCAGGCGTTCCTGGATTGGGAGCCATTTGAGTGATACCACATCTTCAATTTTAGCATATCTGTTAAGTACAAAACTTGCAGATGCATTGAGAACTTTTTGCAGACGGGATTTTTGGTGATTTGTTATGTTGTAAAAAAGTATGTTGCCATAGTCTAGTTTTGAAATAACCAACGATTGAACTAGTTGTTTTCTTGTGTGGAATGGTGCATAACGCTTAATCTTGCGCAGCACAATACTCCAAAACAGCCCCTCATAAGTTTGTTAGTATGGATATGCCAATCTAAGTTTTCATCAAATACTATACCAAGTAACTTGCAGGAGTGTACGACTTAAATGACTTCGTTATGGCATGTTATCCGAAGATCTGGTGTATGATTTTTACTTCCTTTTGATGGGAACTGCATGCACATGGTCTTGGAGCTGTTAAAAACCAAATTTAATGTTTTTGACCATGTGGATATGTTGGTTAGATCTTTTTCGATTTCTGTTATCGTGTTTTCGATCAAGCTTGCAATGGCGGTATAGGGTTGTGTCATCTGCGTATTGAAGGCTTTTCGATTTTTGTAGGATGTGACTTAACTCTGTCACATAAAGATTGAAGAATATAGGTCCTAAGATGGAACCTTGTGGGACGCCAAATGTGATTTTCTTTAGGTGTGATAGTTTGTCGTTAATTTGCACGTATTGATATCGGTTTGTTAGATAATCAGCAGTCCAGTAAAGAAATGATTTTGAGAAGTTCAGAGAATATAGTTATTTTATAAGCGTTTCAAAGTCCAAGGTATCAAAAGCTTTGGTATAGTCGGTAAATATGGCTATGGTTAATTCTCCCATTTTCAACGCCGGATGTCATCTCGGAATTTTATTAACAACGTGATGGTGGAATGGTTTTTCCGAAATCCAAATTGTGTTTCATGGTAAATAATTTGCTCTTCGATAAATTCTCCAAGTTGTTTGAGAACTATACGGTCATAGATTTTTGATAGAAATGGTAACACGGAAACTGGTCGGTAGTCATTTAGGTTTGATGGCATTGATACTTTTGGGACAGGACTAATTTTTGCGATTTTCCAAGAACGTGGGAATGTTTGTATTCGAATGAAGTTGTTGATGATGTACGTAAGAGGAGATGCAAGATAAGAGTACACAGGTTTGATGAGATTAGCTGGTATGTTATCGTAGCCAGCTGAACAGTCATTCCGTGTTTTCTTTATAGCGTCTGTCACGTTTTGTAAAGTAATCTGGCGTAATTTAAATGAATTATATTGGCTGTTTGGTAAATTGTGGATGGCAGATCGAATTTCATTAAGCTGTTTAGGTTCTGCGAATCCGATACGAGATGCTATTGTGTTAAAATGATTGGTCAGTGTATCTGGATCTTCTGTAATGGTTTTAAGGTTTGGGTTTAATATTCGGTGGATGGTTTTCCATATTTCTTTAGGTCGTTTCGATGATAGTGCTTTTTGGTAAAATAATAACTTGGCCCTTTTTATTGAAGTTTTGATGGCGTTTCTTACTATTCGGTAATTGTTCCAACTTTCTCCATTTTTGAACTTGTGTGCTTCATATCTTAGTTTATTTCGTTGCTGTTGAAGATGTACAATATCGATCTCTTTCATCCATGGTGCGGGAGGTCTAGTTAGTTTTACGCGTTTTAGTGGTGCATGAGTATCGACACATTGTATGATGAGATCATTTAGGATTTCAAGCTGCTCATCAGGGT
This sequence comes from Turritopsis dohrnii, assembly GCA_027922465.2. NCBI lineage: Eukaryota > Metazoa > Cnidaria > Hydrozoa > Anthoathecata > Oceaniidae > Turritopsis > Turritopsis dohrnii. The sequence goes on along the minus strand of BQMF02000815.1, from coordinate 90,782 downwards.
CTTCTACTGCATATATAACGGAAAATGGGAGTTGGGAGAAATCTTCGATGTACTTTTCCAACTGAAAGTTCTTATAGCTTCGAATAAATTTATAACGTGGCTCAAAACGATCTAGACGGATGTTTATAATCATGTACGGTGCATCGTGATCGCTAATAGTTGGACATGGTATGACATCGTGATGAAGTACGTTAGCAGGAATATTGGTAATTAAATGATCGATTAGTGTGGACGATTTCCTTGTTGGTTTTGAAATAATATTCCGAAGTTCAAAGAGATTTAACATATCAATGTATTTTTGAGATATTCGATCTGTCTCCATTAGGTTGATGTTAGCATCACCTGCCAAAATGATAGGGCCAGTCCATGCTTTCTTTATATCAAAAAGTAATTTCTCGATGTTGTCAATCCATGCGTGCTTGGATTCAAAGTCAAAATTCGGTTGATAAAATGTGTGACGATTAAGAATGGTTGTTTTGTTGTCTTATCTTTCATTTCGATCCATAGGTGTTCTAGCTCTTTATTCATGTTATTGATGTCATTGCGAATTTTAAATGATTTGATGGTATCTTTAATGTAGATGCCTACACCGCCACCTCTTCTAGTATTTCTATTGCGATAATGAAATTCATAACCGGGTATGAACATAATTAAGCAAGTTTTTGTCATCTTTTATCCAGGTTTCTGATAAGGTTAACAGGTCAAAGTTGTAGGTATACATCATGTATTGGAATTCATCGAAAGAAGACAACATCAATTGTGTATTAAGATGAGCAATGCTCATATGATTTTTGTGATGTTTCAGTTGATCAACATGAAGCACAGATTGACTGGTAACTACTGTTTCATTATGTGACTCTTCTAAATGTCGTTGGTTGTGAAAGGGCAGTTGAGATAGAGTGCATTGATAGCAAGTCCAGGGTATTATAGTTTGATGCTTTGTTGTATGGATTTTTGTTTGAAGACATTTATGATGAGTGGATTGGATGCATGTCGAACATTGATATCGTTTAGCATTCCTTCTGATGGTTTTGTCACATATTTGACAGGAAGGTGATGTGCTGCCTGGACCAGGGTTTGTTTCAATGTCGCCAGAGAGAACAAGTGTGCGTGTTGTTATATGGTTGGAATAATACAAGATAGGTGATGATCTTCTTACACGCCTTGGAAATGGTTTAATCATTGATCTGTACAAATGATTTGCTGGTTTGTCTCCACTTGCCAGGGGTAATCGACGATAAGAGGCTGTCATGAACATGATTAATACGAAGAAAAGATGACAAAGAGGTCGTTTAAGGCCCAATGTACTCCTACCTCTCCCTTCCACTTTGTGCATCTTTTTACGTAAAGCTTTCCAAAACACTTTCAGGACAATTTACTTTGTAAAAACAGGATGGCAACGGCTTAAAGTCAATACAATTGTAGTGATAGGTGTTGCACAACCAGTGAATTCCAATTATCTTCTTTGTTTCAACAAATAAAGCAATATCAGACCTCCCAGAGCAAAATCAAGTAATTTTTTTATGAATTTAGGACAATTTTAGATAGTATTTTTGGACATTTTAGGGCAAAATTTAAGAAAATTTAGGACAAAGACTAAAATGTTAGGACAACTTTAGGAAAATTCCCAAATTATGGACCTGTTACAGTAAACTTATCTTTATTTAAGCATATCATTAAATTAAACCACCAAAAGAAAATCAAGATGAGATATATATAATAACGAAGAGCAACATAAAGTTTCCCTTGGCTTCGACTTTTAATGAGTGTAAATAAGCATAAACAACTATCAAACCTTGTATACCTTAAGTGCCGAAAAACCTAAAAGTTAGGGTAAAAACAACAAGAAAACAAATGATTGTCTGTTATCTACATTTTGAGTAATATGAAGGTGCAAATGATTCCACTTTGTTAAAAGCTAGTTCTTTAGCTTCATGTTCATTATCAATCCATGTAGTCTTCTTTTGTTCAATGTAAGGTCTACTAGATAACTCAATAGTATAATCAAAAGTGATACAAAAGAAACTCATTAACTTCAACTGTTAAAAATACTGGAGTAATATAGTTAACTCAAAAGCTAAATGAAAACAAAAACTCTCAAAAACTATTTACACTTGAAACAAGATCTATTCAAGTTCTTTTTTCCGAAACAGATTTCAAAACTAAATTTCTCATATGTTCTAGTAAAAGATCTTTCAAATAAGGATACATTCCAAACTGAATAGTGTATTCTGTTTTACAAATTCGCAATTTCTAAATCCGGAAACATCTTCATTAGTTGAAGAGAATAAAAAGCTAGACTCAACACATTTTAAAGCCGTAATAATCTCTGTTTTCCTGGTTAATTCAACTCCAGCTAATGTTATTTATGGACATTTTAATGTTAATGCATTGTCACTGTCCTGTTTTAAGTGTTATTTTCTCTTCCCACCTTCTCACTGGTACAATGCAGCTTGCTACTTGTAAGACTCCTGATTTGTGATATACCACTTCCATTAACTGCGAAGACCTTTTTGCATTTTCCGTATTCCGCTGAAAAAAAATCTCCTTTACAAGGTTGTATTCAGTCAAAAATCAGAATGATAGTAGACAATTCAACGAAAGCTGAAACAAAATATACTCAAAATATAATGTATTTTCAATCTCAATATCTCAATAACTACACTCAAAAACAGGAATTGTTTTTTTTTTTTTTCATTTGAACTTTATCCTAAATTTTATGACATTTAGGACAATTTACCAAAAGTTAGGACAATTTAGGACAAAATTACTAAAATTTATAATTTTAGGACATTTTAGGATTTTAGGACACTCTGCGAGGTCTGCAATATTTTCAAGAATTTATAGGTAAAATATTATCCCGCTTAACTTTTGCGTCCGTTTAGGAAGACATACGAAAAATCTTACATAAACTCAACAACTGCACCATATTATATCTTATTATAATAATCTGCAATTGTGCATTCCACTTATATTTTAGAGAGTGATATATTTGTTTAATTTTTACGGTCATCGTCCTCTTATGTGCACGTAAAACCACGTAGACGCGAGAGACACTTTTTTCACGATCATTCCAAAAGCACGTGGCATCATTTAACGTCAGTTTTTTATGATCACAGGGAATCATTGCATTGCATCCCCAATCGAACGCGACGTTTTTGAGGAAATATCTTCAGAACCAATACAGATAACTGACGTTTTTTGGGGTGACGCAACATTTGGGCCTAAATTCTATTTGTTACTGCGGCTATGACGTCATCACAATCTTTGAACGACGATATCTCTCCAACGGTTGGTCGTAGTGAAACGATCCCATACATTTTATTGATCAGTTTTTTGAGCTCTACAACATGGGTAAACTTTCTATAAGCGATTCCATGGTTTTATTTTTCGTCACCTCATTTCGTCACGGGACTTACGCAAAATGTTTTCGAAATTAAAGCCGTAAAAAACTTTTACGCGAGATACTAGGAACACTTTCCAGTCACGATTTTGTGATTTAATTTTTGTTCCCCTATTTTCGACACCCCTTTTCGAAATTATAGCTGTAAAAAACGCGAGATACTAGTAAACAATTAACCATAGAACATTCAATACTAGACGAAAGGCTCTACTCTTTATTTTTTATAACCCCCTAAAAAGTTTTGAAGGCTATTACGTAAGCTAAAGTTTGCATGTTTCATGATGTTGAAAATGTTCAAAAGATGGCGGCGAAGAGTTAGATTTTTATTGAAATCTTCGGTATTACTAAAAGGGTAATAAATTCTCATACAAGAAAATTTAAGAAGTCCAGTAAAGAGATTTTGTTTCTATGAGGATTAAAGAACATGTTTTTATAGGTTTCAATTTGTCAGCTAAAAATACAAATTTATGCAATTTTTTTGGGTGACAGCTCCCTGACTACTACAACTTATGAATTCTGATCATGACTATGGAATCCCTCAAAGGTTTGTATTGCCTATATCAAAATTTCATAGAGATGTATTTGATGCACGGGAACATCAACATAATGAGAGGAAACAACAACCCCCTTTTGATGACCCTCAACAATGTTGTGGCATTAGAAATGCTGAATGACAAAGGAGAAACCCTACAAATCGAAGTGAGATTCGTGCTCAATTGAGGAGTTGCTGCTCGACTCCTATCACAAGCTCATCGACAGCAGTCGTTAAGAGATAACGAGCAACCTTAGCAAGTTTCTGCTTGACTTGAAGCGCAAGTTCACCGACAGCAGGCGCTAAGATATAATGAGCAACCTGATCAAGTAGCTGCTCGACGTGCAACTGATGCTCTACATCAACAACTTCTGAGAAACAATGAGCAACCTGAGCAAGCTGCTGTTCGACTTGAACTGCAAGCTCAAGGTCAACAATTGACTAGAGAAAATGGGTAACTGGAACAAGCTGCTGCTCGACGTGCAGCTGATGCTCAGCAACACCAAAGAGCATATGGCCAAAACAGATGAGTGCGCAGGGCTTGCTTTTTAAATGCTGCACGGATTGATGTTGAAAACAATGGCTTACCTGAATTCAGTCTTTAGGTGAATTTAACGTTTTATGTGAATATTGTGGAGCAGTTAAATTCGACCATGAAACTAGTTTTAAATGTTGCACAAATGGAAAGGTACAACTTCCAAATTGATTGGATTATACGCCTGAGTTAAGGAATCTTTTACTTGATGATTCTGCACTGGGTAAACATTTCCGTAAGTGTATTAGAGTTTATGATAATGCATTTAGTTTTGCTTCTCTGTCAGCTAATCTATGTCCACCCCCAGGAAATGGGCCTCCATGCTAATGATAACCAAGTGCCTATGTTTAGCCAACTGTACATCATCAAAGCTGCTAATTCGCTTGACATGTGTATGCAAAACCCTTCCAATGCAGATTGCAGCAGAGATTTGATGAGGCAAATACAAACTGTCATTAATAGAGTTTCACCTTATGCCGCAGCATATCGTAACTTGGTTCAGGTCGAACGAGAAGAAGAAGAAAGGGCACTCTTAGAAAATAGACCAACCTCGGTAGTGGGTATGTATATGTGTGAAGGTGAAGACAGGAGGAGATACGATGCTCCACATCAGGAAGAAGTCGCAGCAATTTTTATAGGTAACGATGGTGCGCCTCCGGCTGGTAGAAATATTGTAGTGTATCCAAGAGATCAGCCCTTGCCAAATATTTCTTACATGTCGGCAAACATTGACTCCATGATGTTGCTAATAATTTTTCCTAGAGGTGTTCCTGGATGGAGTCTGAACATGAATCACGTACAACAGCATGAAACTGAAAGGCGGAATAAAATTACACAATTGCAGTATTACATTTATCGTATTGCCATTAGACATGAATTTTCTGCTTTACATTTAATTGGAAAACTATTTCAACAGTTTGTTGTTGACAGCTGTCAAAGTGGAGGGAGCGAGACTCGACTTCATACAGCAGAACCAAGAACAACTACGGGCGGATAGGTACACAGGCTTGATGGACTATTTGGAGGAAGCGGCCCATGAACGAAACCTCTGTGCGGGTAATATCGTTGTATTGCCATCTACCTTTTCAGGTTCACCGAGAAATATGCACCAATTGTACCTAGATGCTATGGCATTAGTTTCAAAAAAGTTAACCCAGATTTATTTTTAATTTTTAGATGCAATCCTAAATGGCCTGAAATTGTTCAAAATCTTTTGCCTGGTCAAAATGCATCAGATAGGTCAGATCTGGTTACACGAGTATTCAAATTGAAGTTGGAAGCTCTTAAAAACGATATTATAAAAGATTCTGTTCTAGGTGTATTAGTAGCACAGGTGGAATTTATAGAATTTCAGAAAAGGGGGCTACCTCATGTGCATGTGCTGTTGCATCTCGGCAACGAATTTAAGTTGCGCAATGCTGATGACATTGATTCATTGATATCAGCACAAATTCCAAATCGGGACCAAGAACCAGAACTTTACGAAATCATCAAATCTTGCATGGCCAATGGTCCGTGTGGCCATTTGAATGTGTCTTCACTGTGTATTCAAGATGGTAAGTGCAGCAAAAATTTTCCGATGCAGTTCAACAATGGAACTGTTTTAAATGTGGATGGCTATCCTTTATATCACTAACCAGATGACGGAAGAACTGTGCGAATTCGGAATATGGATCTTGACAACAGATTGATCGTCCCATACAACCCTTTCCTTAACAAAAAGTACAATGCACATATAAACCTTGAGGCCTGTGTTTCCATTAAAAGCGTCAAGTATCTGTACAAATACATTTACAAAGGACATGACACTGCTCATATTGAAATCAATGAGCGAATAGATCATGACGAAATCGAAACCTTTTCAGATGCGAGGTATGTATCTGCCCCAGAAGCTGTGTGGCGTTTATGCTCTTTTCCAATGCACCCTCAAAGTCATGCTATGTTACGACTTCCTGTTCACCTTCCAAATGAGCAGCAGGTTTTTTTCAGAGAAGAACTGGAACAAGCAGTACTGGAAAGAGGACAAGAGCACACCAAGTTAACTGCTTGGTTCGAATTAAATCGTGTTGACGAACGGGCACGTCAATATTTATATCCTGATATCCCCCATTACGTGTTTTAAACACAACAACATAAGTGGGTGACACGGCAGCGTGGAGCAGAAAAAATTGTAAGTAGAATGTACAATGCTAGCATTCGGTGAAAGGTATCTCTTGCGTGTGCTGTTGTTACATGTTCCTGGTGCGACTTCCTTTGGATACCTTAGAACTGTTAATGGGATTGTATATAGATCTTTTAGGGAAGTGTGTATTGCACTTGGACTATTGGGTGACGATATTTTGTGGATACGAACCATGGAGGAACTTGCTGCATCAGCAACTCCCCCTAAAATTAGCAAAGTGTTCTCTTTCATTCTGATCCATGGAGAACCAAGCAATCCAGCTGAATTGTGGGAAAGATTCCGTGCTCACTTGGTTGAAGACTTTTTGAGACACCAGCTCTTGGTAAAGTTCAGGAAGTCCTTCAGCAATTTAGTAGGGTTGTTACTGACTTTGATTTACCTGCTTTTGAACAAGCTATTGCAGACGATCTACCAAATGCTGATGAAATGAGAGAAGAAGCCATCAACATGAGGAACACGTTGAATGCTGACCAGCTTGCTGTTGCCGACACAGTCCTAGATGCAGTGGAAACAAACTACAACAATAGAGTTAAACTTTTCTTCCTTGACGGACCCGGTGGAACAGGTAAAACTTTCATGTACAATTACATCATTCGCGAGGTTATTGGAAGAAGCCTGTCAGAAGTACGTGTGTGTGGACTGGCATTGCAGCAACACTGTTACAAAATGGTAAGATAGTCCGTTCTCTTTTTAAATTACCTGTTCCTGTATTGGACAATTCAACGTGCAATGTTAAGCCTAATAGTAGGCACGCTGATTTCTTACGTAGTCAGCATATTTTGATATTTGATGAGGCAAGTATGATTCCTAAGCATGCACTTGAGGCTATTGATAGAATGTTTAGAGATATCTGTAACAGTGATGTGCCTTTTGCTGGAAAGGATGTTCTTTTAGGTGGTAATTTTAGACAGACTCTTCCGGTAGTGAAAAGAGGTAGACCAGTTCAGATAGTGGAAACATGCATAAAAAGCTCTGTCTTGTGGCCAATAGTGCAAATCTTTCATCTGAATGTCAACATGAGAGCTGCTCCTTGGTAAAGGGAATTTGCAGAATTCCTACTTGAATTAGGAAACGGAGCCATACCGAAAAAAGAGGATGATTCATTTAAAGATTCCATCAAAATTCCGCGTGAATATGTTTTGCATGAAAATAATGATATCGTCCACTCTATTTTTAGTGATGCTGGAGGAGATGATATGGTGAGTCGTGTTATTCTGGCACCGACCAATGACGACACTTTGGTGATTAACGAACGGATTCTTCAGGGAATGCCTGGTGAAACGGTCACATACTTTAGTGTAGATCCTGTTGTCTCTGATGAGATTGATCTGTATCCTATGGAGTTCATCAATTCGCTTACTCCTTCTGGAATGCCTCCACACCGGTTGAACTTGAAAGTCAACAGTATAGTGATGCTGCTGCGAAATTTATCATTGAATGATGGTTTATGCAACGGCACACGATTGGTCATTCATAATCTCCGAGAGAATATCCTTGATTGTGAAGTGCTGACTGGTGACTCTGCTGGAAATCGGGTGCTCATTCCTAGAGTAACCTTGTGTCCGAATGATACCAACCTTCCGTTTCAGCTGAAACGAACAATTTCCTCTCCGTTTGTCATATGCAATTACCATTAACAAAAGTCAAGGTCAGACTTTTGAACGGGTTGGTATTTATATGCAAAGGCCTTGCTTCAGTCACGGTCAACTGTATGTTGCATTTTCACGAACACAAAGCTTTGAAGCAGTGAAAGTAAAGGTTTGTAGAACTTTACAGCAAGGCTATGTTAGAGAGAGATGCTACACTAGAAATGTAGTATACCAACAGGTATTATGAATATTTTTACGTTGCGAAAAATATACGTGCAATTGATATTAGATATTTTGAAGTAACACTTTACGCAAGGTTAATGAGGAGGCATTACATTATAGATAACCTGTAAATTAAATTGATATACATTGAATTGAATTACACTGAATTGAGTTACATTGATTTGAATTACATTGAATTGAATTACTTTGAATAAATATCTTGAAGTTGGAATAGTTGGAAGATTGAATAGATTAGATTGAAAGCCGGGAGGAAGGAGGGTATGAAAGCGGCATTGAGCCGGGTGGAGGAGGATAGGCAAGCGGCAAAAAGCTCTTGTATGTGTGACATATTTTATCTTATTGTCATTTTTGAGATTCTGATGTCACTAGTATCCCGTGTAAAAATTTTTTACGGGTTTTAATTCTGAAAGTGACGTCTCAAAAACGGTTTCGAAAAATTAAATCACAGCATGACGAACAGAAAGGGTATCAGTGCTGTAAGTACTTTAAACTTTAAATACAGGAGCGCAGAACAGTCGTTTTACTTGGAAGATCTGAAACCCATCATAAATAATATATACGCGCTGTGCATCCGCTATTTTCACTCTCGAAAATAAATGGCATCTTGTGTAAAATATTTTACGTGCTTTGATTTTTAAAATAATGTCTCAAAAAATGGCTACAAAAATTTTAATCACGGAACGATGTTGAGAAAGTACATCCACCGAGATGTCTGCGATCAAACATCACAGCCCTGCGCGGACCATCAAAAATGCAATTCTCCAAAAGCGCCTTGTACGATCCAATATGCAATGCAATGGTTCCACGCGATTTAAAAATGTAACATCAAAATGGAAAAAAGTACTCCTCACCCTTTTAATCAAAAACTCTGTAGGTATTCCAGATAAAGCATTTTACCTGTTCATTGTCAACACTGTACATCATAAACATCTTTTTACTCGGAAGATCTGAAACACAAAAAATACTCATATTAAATCCTTTCACGATACGATATAGAAATAAATTGTGCGCACATGAAAACAACAGAAAGATTAAAATGGCTGTAACTGTTCATGGAACCCACGATCCAAGATAAACAGAAGCTATTTTGCTATTTTGAAAAGCCAAACCCGGAAGTCGTAAACGTGTCAAAACAAATTAATACCTTTGAGTGATTTTCTGTTTACGAAGCTAAGGTTGGATATTAATATAGAATATTGTTCTTCACCAACCCAGAACGTCACGATTTAAAATTCATTTCTTCAAATTTCATTGTTTTTCTTGGTCTTCCCTAAAGGAGAAGTGATGGTGCAGCAACCCTATTTATATTATAAAAAAAAAAAAAAAGTTCATGAGCGTACTTACCCTAAAAACATTAATATATCTTCGTGCAATACTTTCGTTACTAACTTCGTTGTCTTTGAGATTTCTTACTCTTGTATGTTACAGTACTTCTTTTTCAAAATAGCAAATGAAAACTTGCTGGCAGCAAATGAAGATAAAAAACATTCAATATTAAAAGTATGGATAGTTTTGAAGTAAAATTTTCAGTTCACAGGTAGTATATGCACAAGAAAAAAGGAATGTCTATCTCTGAACGTCAATACATGTCAGACATCTGTGATTCTTATAGTATCATCGAGGAGGAAACCATGACAAGTAATATTTTCTAAAGGTGAATTGTTGATGTAGAGAATGTTGAGGAGGAAACTGCAGAGGAAGTAACAATCTCTGAAGATACACTTGTTGATGTGGATGTATCAAATTCTATGACAATTCTTCACTTGCTTCGTTAAGAAGTGACAACAACTAATGGAGAAAAAATTGCACCTGGATACTATTGACCAAGTTTTTGTATAGTCAACTTGATCTAGGATAACTTTAAGGATTGTTGAAATCTGAAATTGTAAATAATGAGTTCAGTATTTACTTTATAATAAATAGTGCAACTTTTTGTAGATATACTGAAATCTAGCTATAATTTTTAGGTAACCTGGCAACAAGGTTAGGAATGAAAACACATAAATACTTTGAAATAGTTTTTTATGGTGTCACTATACATGATTGAAACAGTTTTCTAGTCTTTGTATACCCCATCATGACTAATTTTTCCGAACTGCTAAAGCTACACATGTTAGCACAGCATGTCTATTTCATTTTCCCGAATTTTCGGTAGGGTAGAGTTGCCCCTACAGAAAAAGTGGCGTTGGGCGTTAGTATCATGGGCCATATTTCATTTCACATTCCATAATCTACAGAGAGTTTAAATTAAAGCGAAAAATGATTCCTCAAACGCCATTTGGCAAACTGCGATAACCATAGGGGTTTTTTAGTTTTAGTTTTAAGTGATGATGAGGATATCGAATCATCTTCACTAACATATATTTCTCCTAATAAAGTTCAAAAAAGCGATGATTGGAAAAGCGATTGGTAACTTAGCGCAATAGTTGCGGCGATCCTTTTCTTATTAGTTGAAGCCAACTCAATTTCTTGAGCAGACGAAATCGACCGCTCAAGAAAATCTAAAAAAATGCATTATGCACACGTGACATCAGTAGAATATTGAATTAAAGAAAACAAAAAATGTTTTAAAAAGCACGTCGCTTCTTTAATTTCTATCAATTTCCCCTTTGTTTGTTTTGTTTGCGTGGACAGCGCTTCTCGCTCAATTTCGCTTAAGTGGAAACCCGCATTAAGGAGCTTTTTCACAGTGCTGATAACTGTTTTGATTCTTCTAATTTACAAAACCTTTTCATCATAGCCATCAATACAGATCTTTCTGATGACAATGCTAATGAAATTGCAAACTCCTATTATGAGGCTGAAGAAAGTAAATAACCTTTTTTTTGTTGAATGACGCACATTATATTGATGAATATTGCAAAAACATCGATTTCTTTTTTTCAGTTAAAGAAAACTTTCCTGAAGCAAGTGTTACAAATTCTGACCCCTTGGTTAATGATGATATCGAGTAATCAAACTTAACTTTTAGATTTTTAATCATACTTCATGAGCGAGGCTTTGACCTTGTAGCTTTCCCCTTGCCCACTTTTCTTTTAGATCTATTCCCAAAAAAACTCAAGTGAAAATTGAAAAGAGCGTGGATGGTACATTTTCTTGTTCCTATTGCCCTGCTACATATAAAAGAAGCAATAAACTTAGAATCCATCTCCAAGTGAAACATGCTATGATGACTGAAGAAAGTCATTTCCATCGCCAAGTGAAACATGCTGTGATGACTGAAGAAAGTCATTTTTGTCAAAAGTGTATGTATCCCGGCTGTGAAGAAAAATTCCACAAAAGAACAAGCCTCGTGGAACACCAAAAAAGAAAACACCATGCCAATTTTAAGGAAGCGCAGTTTAAATTCCAAAACACAAAAGATTTTGAAGCATGGAAGGAAAAAGAGGAGTTAGAGAACCATGTATTCTTTTCAAAGCAGCAAGGTGATACAAATACAGACAGCTCGGTCTGTATGTATTACTTTTGCCAACATGACGGACCTATTCATTCTCACCGTAAGAAAGGAGAACAACTCCGAAAGACAAATAGGAAGTTTAGACGAGGATCAGTGAAGAAAGGAGAGTTTTGTCCGGCGAGAATAGTTGCAAACTATTGTCTTAAGACTGGGGTCATAAATGTGCACTACATTAGCACTCATACCCATGAACTGAGCTTAAAAAACACTGAATATCAACCAATGCCTGCATCAGTTAAAGCAGACATAAAGTCAAAGATTTCCCTTGGTATACCAATCCAAGATATCTACAAAGACCTAAGAGATGGCCTTGCATCGAGAAATAACCGAGAAGGGCATTTGAAAATCACAAAAGCCCATTTCATTCAGAAGTCATCCCTCACTGACAAAAATATAAAGTGTTTGTATTGTAGGCAGAGAAACGATTTTATGCCACACCTCGTCTACTCAAAACCACGAATCGTGAAATCAAAGATCTATTCAGAAAATCCGTTCTTATCACTGCACGAAAAATAAGATAATCGGCAATAGGATTATTCATGATTATATATGATTATATTGTATAATCGTTATGTTTCTGACATAATCTTAATAACGATTAATTGATATAATCGTAATTCGATTACGCCCAAATGTTAAATAATCTGGCACCGGATTATGGACTAGAAAAACAGTATAATCGTCTGTTTAATATTTAAGATTATATGGAGTAATTGCAGCCGATTATTCCAGTTCAATATGAATTAAACCGCTCGATTACGTGTTGAGTATCTAATATAATCCAAACGATTTCCGTAACATTATTTTGTGAACCAGTTTAGAGCTGTACAGGTTGCTTAGAAACTTAAATTTGGAAAACTCTTGTGACAAACTATGGATGTTCGAAATATATCTGTGTGCTAAAGGCAGTCACAATAATGGATAATCTTTGTTTGTGAAAACGGGTTAAAACGTTTAGCCAAGAAATCACATGTAAGTTCACGTACTTTTGTTTTATTCTTAAGTTCTTCACAGAACAAATATATATATACATAAAAGGATAAATATTTGCACGTGTATATACAATAAAAACGCAAGAATATGGTACAATCTAACAATTGAATAGTTTTTCTCGTTAGCAATAAAATGTTATTGGCATACACTATCATACATATTCACAAACACCTTCAGATTGTCAGAAGTTGTAGTTCTATTAACATTTTAAACTTAAATTTGGAGAAAGATGAATTGAAGAAAGAGAACTTAAAAGCAAAAATTGAAGTCAGCTTGTTCAATATTTGTAACAAAGTATGCCTCTGAATTAAAGTTAAAAAAACTCAACAATTGAAAGAATGTCATATTGTATCGCTTAAAACATCTCCACCAACTGCAAATACAGGAGCATTCAATGGAGCTGGCCTGCATGATGGCAATCCCACAATTCGTTTTGCAGTTTGGTGTTGGCTCTTTTTATTTTGATTTCCTTTATGTTGATCATCGAGTAGTTTAAATACAGAATTTAAACATTCTGATCGCCATGGTAGTGGTCTTATGACGAAAATTCTACACCCATCATCTGTTTCATCTTCATCTTCTGACGACATGTAATCTTTCGCCATGACTTTCATCAATTTCGCTCTCTTCCGTTCACTAACCTCCATCAATTGCAGCATTTTTGTTCTCTTTTTGCATTTCTAAATGTAAAATGAAATATTGTATACTGGTATATTGTTAAGATGTTTATTATATAAAACTATTATTCTTACATTTATCTTTCTCTGTGTGTTAGCTGCACTAGCCTTGAAGCTTTCTTTGTCAGATTCCTTTTTTTTCATAGTCTTTTTTGATGTCCAATACATTTGTATAGAAGCTAAGGAAAAAATAACATTGGTTAAAAAACTGCAATGAAAGTAACTTAAAATTAAGTATCAAATTTGAAAGTACACAATATTCATACCTGAAATTTCATCATCACCAATATTACTATCAAAACCACGAATTTGATTTCGAACGAAATCAGACATCTTTTTATTATCATCTTTAAATGGACTATAATAAATTTCATAATTAAATATAATACTGCATGAACTCTGAATAAGAAAGAATTACAAAGAAACATTCAATATCACATTTTTCACAGAACTGGACAAAAAAACCCAACACAAACATGCATACCTCGACAGATCAAAGTTCCAAGCTAAACCACTTTTTTCGCCTTCCCTGTAAGCAGTGTTACGCAAATTCTATGAGATACGATTACAAAATGAGCAACACTTGAAAATTATATATATGGATTAGTCAACTGCTATTTTCCCCAATTAATCCAACATTTACCTGCTTCCCAAACTAACAGACAAACAAATAAGATAAATAAGATAATCAATTAATTTACCCTAGTGTGTAAAGAGACATTAACTTTTGTTCTTTTTTTCTTCTCCATATCATCAAACTTTTGAAACAGCAATTTCTGGTTTTCCAAAATTTCATCATACTTCCTGTGCAATACATCCACATCTTTCTTTGTGAGTGCAGGTGAAACTTTAAAGAAGGTTATATAAAGTTTAAGAATTATTACATTTTGATATATATAGTATAGGGCAAGGACAAAACCATTGCATTGGCCTTTTACCTTCTTCACTAACTTCAGGATGCTGGCAGGTATCTTCTTCACTTCCACTGTCATGAAAAAAAAGTCGATTTTCAAGATTGGCTGGCAGAGAACAACTACTGCCAGCTCGAGGTCGAGGACAAGGTGTTGGTACCACGCTTGGAGGAGTAACAGTAGTAGGGGACAACCTACTCACACCACTAACTCCAGATGATGTTGATGTGTTGTGTCGGTCATCAATAAATCCATCTTCTTCATCGTTGCCAAGAAAATTTGCCACGTTTTTAAATCAGCCACTGTCCATATTACGAAGAGAATGTTGCAAGTCTTCAACCCTCAGTTACACTGGATTTTTTTACCATGCTTGAATTCGTTAACCATGCTTTTAGTTCAGAAAACGCGCCATTTTTGCAATTTTTTTTTCACATGCATGGGGGGTATGTAAAAGAAAATGAGTGTTCTTACTTCCTCCTGGCTTTACACTGATTGTCAATGCTTGATAATTAAAGTTTTTATAATAGATAAATTGTATCTAATTATTTAATACAATTTTTAATAGCTTATCAGAAGAAAACTGTAATGAAGGGTTTTATATTATATTTTTTGTAACCCCCTGGTTTATGTTATAAACGCTCCGCCGTTGTGATCTTTATGATTATCAAGCAAGATGGCGGCACGCAAAGGATCCATGTGAGTTATCTTTCGTTTAACTTTTCTCTCTTGTAAGCCTAAATAACCTGAAAAAAACCCAACATACTTCTGACTGTAAATTTTGTATGTACTCCAAGATATTCCCATCGTACAGCGTCAGAAGCTTAAAATTAAAATCATTATCTCTTCTCTCTCTCTTCTCTCCTCATCATATCATCAACATCATCCATGCTGGTTATAATGTTTGTTGATGATGATAGGCCTGTCCGTGTGGAAATATATACTACGCCACTCATCGCCAATTAAAAACACTTGTGTATCTAAATGTTTATGTTTAAAGCTTTGGTTCTTTCCACATATCGTCATGAGCCACACCATTAGCCTATATTTGGGGGGGGGGGGGGGGGGGGGGGAGGGGGACACACTTGAGACAAATATTTGTGAGAGTGAAAAAATGATCAATTCTTCAGATAAATCAATCTGAATAATCAGAGTAGATTCGAGTTCTATCTATAAGTTATCAAGAATTAAAAACAAATATAAAAAATTAAAAACAGTTAGAAACCAACTTGTTTGAAGTGGTTTTCACTTCACCACAGTGGTTTTTTGCTTAAAAAACTTTCTATTTTTTTTATTGCTGTAACATCATTTTCCCACATTATTGATGTATCATGGGTAGTTTCTACTTATTGGCAGTTGGTTCTCTCTCAGCATGTGAAGATACTGGGTTTTGGTTTCACCTTTTCATACCAAACATTTTAAATTTTTAGATCATGATAGAAATCATGCTGCCCATTTTCCGGGTTTTATAGAGACAGCAAACAAACCCCTACGTAGATAGCCAACCGTCATATGAGGTGTTCAATCGAAACATATAATTGGATTGTATTAGTAAAAAATGGCAACAATAGATATAGAAATAATTGTAAAAAACAAAAGAAACATGATTTTTGAATGGATAAATATGGATGAGAAGACAGCCTAGGTGTTTATTCTCTAAAAGTCGTTGATTATTGGAGTATCTTGGAGCAATAAAGATTGGGAGAGAATCATCTGCTTGACTTTTCAAGAAACTTTTCACTCTAAAAGCCACCTTTTTTGGAATCTTTAATTATGCAAATAATAATGCATAAAAAACTATAATGTATTACAAAATCATGAAATAATAACTTTTCTGTGACCTTCAGAATTGCTTTATTTAAAATTGAGTAATTGGTTATTACAGATTCTGATGTTTTATTGATTGTTTTATCAGTATTATTTTCACTGATTTTTTATTAACAGTCAGACCATCATATCATTAAAGCTTTATTCAACAATTTCATTTGAGAAAATGTCTGTGAAATATCATAAAAATTCTGACCCTAAAGTGATCTTGTAAAGAGAAGTAACTCGTAGAAGAAGAAAAGTGAAATTGTAAACAGCAGTGATGTAAATAAAGGAATTGGTCAGACATACAAGCCTTGAGAGCATCAATGAAGCTCAGGGTCTAGGGTCCTCTGGGCCCCGCCCTATAGTGGTTCAGAGAAAATTTTAGAGACTTTAATTAGCTCTAGATTGGCGTAAAATATATTGTAATGGTTAAGACAAACATATAACAGATTTTATTTATTTGTTTCCAAACCACCCAAAAATTACTGGATTTAAATATGGCGCCTTTTCGAAATAAACATCTGTGAATATGGTGAATATACATGTCAGAACTTGTAGTCTTTACAACTAGTTTTATCATGGAATATCTTTTTAACAGGTTTGAAATACAGGGTAGCCACTCTCCTGGAAACTCCTGGAATCTCTTGGATTTTTTTAATGCTCCTGGAAACTCCTTGAAACTCCTAGATTTTTTGGAAATATCTGCATTTCTCCTGGAAATCTCCTGGAAATTCGGTTTGCTCAATTTCTCACAGTGAATTTGTGTATATTATATATATTTTTTATTCCAAACTTAAGTTTGGAAATTATCTGACATTAAAGGCTTACTTATGCATGTTTTTTTACTGTATCTGTGTATTGACTATTACTGTTTTAAGTGTCTGAAAAATGTCTAAAAAAAAATATAATGTCTCTTTTACCGACTGATGGTTGTCAGACGAGCGTTTTAAAGATGTCAAACGTTCTGACCAGCTTGCACTCCAAGCTGAGTCAGAGAAAGACTTTTCTCTTTTGCACATGTCTAATTCACTAAAAGATCTTGTGAAGAAAAAACGAGATGAGTTAAATGATTTGATTAAAGACGAACAATCGTTGAAAGAAAAAGTCCTGCAATAAATTGTATGCATTGTTTTAAACTGCCATGCTGAGTTGTTTACGTTAAGGACATTGACATTTTAAAAAGAACCACTTAAAAACTTGTTAATATTGATTTTAGGACTCTCTTGGACTACAATATACTATACATTCCAACCATTGTAAAACCTTTTTTATGATTTTGTTCGTAGGAAAACGATGTTTTTATTTTGCCCTGTCCTCATCCATGTTTGCATTTGCTTTAACATATTAAAACTATTGATACTGTGTCTACCTTAAAGGGGGATTTCTCCTGGAAATATTAGCAGAATTCTCCTGGAATCTCCTGGAATTTCCTTTTAAGAAAAGAGTGGCAACCCTGAAATAATATAGAAATAGAAATCTTTTATCTTTTCTTTCACCAGAAATTTTGATTTTGAAATATTTGAACTTATAGTTTTGCATGAATGTAATTCGAACAAACATAAGTGACACAGGTGTTAAGGCTGGTTTCCATACAGCAACAGTTTGCGCTATAACTCAAAAAGGTCCAGAGATTTTTGCGCACGAGCGGAACTCATTTCCATTTGCAGCATAGAGCACATGTGAAATACGAGTCAAAATATGACGAATATTTATAGAAGTTTTTTTTGCTGAAAAATTTGAAATTAGCAGTTTAAATTATGTTATAGCGTCGCCGTAGACAACAAGAAAAACTTGTAATCAAAAGAAAAGGAATGTTGATTAGAAAATTGTTTTTAGAAAGAAAATCAAAAGGATGTTCTAGTGAAAGATTTGATGTTATTTGATCATGATAAAGTTTCTACCTGATTGGCAGCCTTTTTTTGGTTATAGAATCTCAACAGAGAAGAAAATCTGTCTTCATTGACAGCCATCTTGAGTATTTTTAAAAATACACAGCGTGGGGATGATGTAATTATTATCTGATTCCCAAAACTGATTGGCTCATTTTCTGTGGCGACAAAAATCGCGAAGAAAAAGTTGAATGAATTCAACTTTTGAAAAAGCTCCTAGCTTAAAAATATCTCTCTCTGTAATTTTTGTTTAGTGCGCATGAACCTCAGAAGCTTTTTGTGCTATAGTGCAAAATTTTGCTGTGTGGAAACCAGCCTTTATAGTGCATTACGTCAAATCTTAACTTTTAACCTTAGATCACAACTTCTTTTCTTTCCCATTCATTTAACGCACGTTTAAAAAAACAGGTTTTTTTAATGTTACGAAAAAAGAAACCAATGTAATTTGCTCTACGCTGGAGTGCATGATTTACAAAATCTGAAAGAAAAAACATTCAACAACTACATTGTTTTCATGATACAATGATGTTCAATGTAATGTAGCAAGTTCTCTGTTTTTCATAATAAAATACTTAAAGTTAAGGAAAACTAAACATGCTAAAATTTCTTTGAAACAGTTAAACCCAAAATATTTGGGTTCAACGAAATTTAAAATTAAGTGACCGAAAAAATGTGTGTTGCATAATTTTGACGATTCAGGGGGCTGGGCAATAGTTGTGGTTAAAGTTAATTTGTTATCCTCAGTTTTGTGAAGATTTATTTTTCCGGTGACACCTTAACAATTTTTCTGGATTTATTTTATGGAGTTTAGTAATATGATTTCATTTAATCTATATTTCAGGACTAAAATTTCAAAAAGACGCAGTTGTGTGAATTGCAAGCAAAGATTTGAATACCATTATCTAAGGCGTCACCAAGAGCAATGTTTAAAGAAGCGGTTCACAAACACTTCAGTGGATTTGTCATTTCTCGATAGTGATGATGAGTTTGACATATGTGAAAGTACCCTAGGTGAAGAGGAATTCATGGACAGAAATATGGAAGAAAGCAGTACATATGAATTGAATGAAGAAATTGATGATAGTGAACGAACTACCCTGCTTGAAGAACTCATTGAGGATGATCTGTTAGAAAATCTGTTAACAGATTTCGAGGTTGAAGTGAATCCTCCTCGTACAGAAATACTCAGAAATGTCACTCCATCTGCTGTACTCATTACATGGTTATGTCTGTTTTTAGCCTTGTGGCAGTACACCTTTTCTATAACCGATAGTGCTTTGGAGTATCTCATCAAATTTTTAAAGGCTTTTTTCAATGTGCTTGCAAGTAGATTTGGTGTTGGTGGGATGAGTCACTTAGCTGCAATTATGCCTGCATCTCTGTACTTATTTCAGAAAGAAATAAGCTATAACTCACTGCAATATACCAAGTATGTCGTTTGTATAAGTTGTTACAAACTCTACAAATTTGAACAATGTGTGGAAAACATACAGGGTATTCCATGTTCTAAACATTGCTTAAATGTGTTGTATCCAGATCATCCTCAAGTACATCATCGCAAGAAATGTGGACAAATTCTTATGATGAAGTATCATACAGCATCTGGTAAAACTGTTTTATATCCCTTAAAGACATATTGCTATTTGCCCATCAAAAATAGTCTTGAGCTATTGATCTCAAAGAAAGGGTTTATGGAGCAATGTGAGTTGTGGCGCAAACGAAAAGTGCAGGAAGGAATACTGAGCGACATATATGATGGTAGAGAATGGAAAGAGTTTATTGATAATGGCTTCTTCAGGGAAAAGAATAATTATGGTTTGATGTTAAATCTGGATTGGTTTTGTCCCTACAAACACTTTAAAAACATTTCCATTGGGGCAATATATGCTGTTGTAACAAATTTGCCGAGAAATGAACGTTTTCGAAGAGAAAATCTTCTACTGATTGGTATAATTCCGAATATGAAGACAGAGCCTAAAACAAACACCTTCTTGGAACCATTAGTAGAAGAGCTAAAAACTGCATGGGAGACAGGTTTCTTATACACTGTTCCTGATTACCCTCAGAATCCTGTTATAATTCGATTGGCATTACTTCTTGTGGGATGTGATATTCCAGCATGTCGGAAACTATGTGGATTTCTAGGTATGATGGTCTTGCATTTTAGTCTTAATGCGTTTTCTAATATTATGTGTATACGGTTGGCCTCAAAAATGATTTATTAATCACAGGCAGTATTGTAATTCATGTTTCATACAAGGAAATATCTATCGAATTGTCTTGATAACTTTTACATTACAGGGCATTCAGCTGTTCTTCGATGTTCCAGATGTAAGAAACAGTTTCCGGGACCCATTGGAGCCAGGGACTACAGTGGATTTGACAGAAGTCTGTGGGTTATGAGAACAAATGAAACTCACAGAAGTGAAATGTTGCAAATCCAGCAATGCAAAACTAAAACTGAAAAGGAAGCATTAGAATCCAAGTTTGGAACTCGATATTCTGTGCTCATAAAGTTGCCATACTATGATGCGATTAGAATGGCTGTCATCGACCCTATGCACAATTTGTTTTTGGGTATGATTATGTTATTGAAACTTCTCAAGCTATAAAGCTTCATGAATGAATATCTCCTAAAATTGGTCCTTATATTTCATTTTAGGTACTGCAAAGAGATTGATAAAGATATGGAAAGAAAAAGGATATCTTAATAAAAGAACACTGAAACAGATTCAAGAAGTTGTTGACTCAACAGAAGTTCCTGCGGACGTTGGAAAGCTGCCAGGAATCATTGATAATTTTGATTTTGATGGCTTTACTGCAGATGAATATAAAAACTTTTTTCTGTTGTTTGCAATATTCTGTTTGCACGATATTCTTCCAAAAGATGATCTGGAATGCCTTAGAAAATTTGATATTGCATGCTCATATATGTGCAACCGTATAATTACAGTTCAAGACATAATAATTTGTGACAATTTCTTAATGCAATTTTGCAACAGCTATCAAAGATTATATGGGAATGAATCTGTGACACCTAACATTCATTTACATGGACATCTTGCGCAATGTCTCTATGATTATGGTCCAATATACTCTTTTTGGCTGTTCTCCTTTGAAAGGTACAATGGATTATTGGCTAGTATGCCTAGCAATAAAAAAAATATAGAGATGCAGTTTATGAATCGTTTTTGTAGAGAAAGTGTTGTTATTATGAAGAACTTTCCCATTCAGGGAAAGGAGGTATTTGAACCTATTCTTCTTTCTACATGTTCTGCTGTTGTAGATCGTGGATCTTTCAATGAAACTATCTGCACAGATTATATGTCCTTTTTGAAATTATCCTCAAGATTTACTGATTATGCTAAAGTTGACAGGGTGTTAGCCAGAAATTCTAAATTGGGGCCGTAAGGCCCCAATTGGGAATTTCTTAAAAAAGAGCAGGGGGGTTTGGGGGCCTGCTGTGAAGGCCCCCAATGGGGTCTGGGGCGAAGCCCCTGAAAATTTTCATTATTTTCTTTATTTTTTGTCTAAAAAGCAACGAAAAAAACAACTTATGAGAAAACTTTCCTCTCACATTTGCCTGTAAATACTGTGTGCCAAATAAACTACATGATTTTATATTTTCGGAAGTGTAGTAATTTACTACGAAACAATATACGCCACGCGACCTAACGACCAGGATTCGTATATATTTGAGTTACTTTTTACTGGCGCCGACAGTTGTAAACAATCTCCAGAGAAGCGCAGTTGTATGTATCGGAGGTGAGAAAAGGAAACGGAAACAATAATACAAGTTTTGGCAGTCTAACTTCAAACATAAAAAAATAACAATAAGGTAAGCAAATATGATCTGGGAATGCGTTTATATCTTTAGTCTCATATTGGGATTCAGTCTTTTAAGTTCATCTACAAAAAATTCATACTGCTCATCAGTAAAACCATCGGATGTTTCTGTTGCGATTCGTAGCAAAGAGTCCAGAGTTGTTTGTTTCATTTGGTTGCGTAATCTTGTTTTTACTATTTTCATTCGTGAAAATAAACGTTCTACGCAAGCAATGCTGATCGGGAAAATCATAAGCAAGTGCAACAGATACATGCAGTTTGGATAGATCTCCTTTACAACTTGGTCGTGGCTTAAATCATTCCAAAGATCACGCGGTGTGTATTTTTCTCTTCGCTCCAGGATTTCAGCTCGGACGTTTGCGTCAGCTTTGTTGATTGCTTTATCAATACAGATACGATAGGAGTGACGCTTTTCGAACATTAATTGTTTGAATAAAACCCACTCCGCTTCCAATGCTCCAAGATCAATATCCGCAGCTTGCGAATTTACTTTTCCGTTAAACTCGTCAAACTTTTCGAAACCATTAGATGGTTCCTAGTTCTCTTAATTCTTCAGAGCCGTAAACATTGATGTCTTCTTTGTTTTCAGGCAACTTTCGCGGATCAAAGATTTCGAACGCCATCCAGAACTCCAGTTGTTCGAAAGCTGCGCAGATTTCTCCGATAAACTTTTCTACAAATCTTTGAAAAACACATACGGAGAATTTTTGCCAGTTGAAAGCCAGACCAGAACGTAACCGGGCAGTTAGGGGCAGATTTTCTGTTTGCTCGTTAGCTTTTTGAACCATTTCGTCGAAATTTGACTTGGTAAACCATTTCCCTTCACCCTTGTTTAGCTTCTTCAAAGACGATACTGTCATTTGGACATAGGTTTGCACATCTGCCAAACAAAGATGCTCGTTTCCAGTTTGAAGAACTAAATTCAATGGTGCTATGGCATCGAAAATATCAAGAAGCATCAACAGGGTTGCAATGAATTGATTTGAAGTAATGGCAGAAAAAATGCCCATGGCTTCTGGCTCACGTCTTTCGTTAACACACACAGATAGTGCGCCAAGCTGTTGTTTGTACCCCTCGTACAACGCTTTACATGCCCTAGCATGTGCAGTACACCGAGTGGTACTTGGGCATACAGGGAGGACTTGGTTTTCACTGTATGCATTGGCAATTTCCTGCAAGAAGTTTACAGCTAGAGGGCGGTAATGGAAAAACTTCCATAAGGCTAACAAAGATGCGTCTAACTCGAAAACACATGGGAATTCACCCAAAAGATGCTTAAAACACAAAGCCAACTTGTGGTTGCCACACCCCACCCACAAGGCCATAGGAACATGGTGTTTAAGATAACGTTTCAGTCCACCACGTTCGCCTGAATTCACGTTTGTTGTATCCATGCATGAGAATCGCGCTTGAGATAAAGGGATATCAATGTCACTAAAGAACTTAATCACAGCTTTCATGATGTTGGGAGCACTTAACTCAGTACCAACTAATTTGCTGATGGGAATGATACCAACATAATGTTCTTTTATTTTGCCTTGATGTTTAAATGTAGCATAAATTGCCATTTGCTCCATCGACGTTATATCTTGTGTTTCGTCGCTAAAAAAGGTGAATGGACCAGAGGATCGCAATGAGGCAAGAAGTGGAACCTTGGTATAAGTGTCCATGATATCTATATAGTTGCCAGTATATTCAGGCGACATATAGTTAGCATTTTTCGGAGCGTGAAGGAGGTGTTTTTTTATTTGTTCTCCGCCACAAGCGGCAACAAGGTCAACCACAGATTTAAAATTATGTGTGTGTGCCCAGTTCTTCATTATCAAAAGATGAGTGATTCTGAAAAAGCTTTTAATCACAAAGCGATTTGTTGATAACGCATTAACTTCTTGAGACAGGGCTGCATCTTGTAGGAGCCTCCAGACATCTGTCCTACGCTTACTTAGGTTGTCGTAGGCTATTTTATTTGCTGTTGCATCCTGGTGACGCTTGGACTGCAAATGCCTGTTAGCGTTTCGTGTTGGGTGGTCCCCTAAAGTACCAGCTTTGTTGATAAAAGGAGTGTTGACAGTAGCAGGAGGTGAAAATGTTGAACATATTCTACAGAACCACCCGTCATCGACAGTAGAGAAATAAAACTCCGGATGCGATCTCTCCCTCTCCATCAAGTTTTTGCGTCGTAGATCTGGGTCTGCATTTGAAACAACCTTATCAGGCTGTCTAGGTGCTTCATTTACCTAAACAAATGCCACTCTTACAGTAGATTGCTGCTGCAGTTTGCATTCTCTACCTCTCGTTTAAATACAGAAATAAAAGACCAAAGGAGGAGGACTTAAATTTAGATCATTAACACAAAAAATCAAGTATTGTACAATGATGCAAATATCGCTACCAAAAATGTTAACACGAAAATAAATATGTTTTATGTACCTCAAAAACGTTTTCTTTTTCCGTTAGTTCAACATTATTCTCGTCCGGGATTACCAAGCATGACTGGCCTGAAGAACTCTCCGCGGGACTCGAACTTTCTTCATTGTCAATCCTACGTTTTGTTCCAGCTTGTTTAAAACAATCAGTGATATTTTTTGATTTAACAGAGTTAGTTTTTAATGATTTTGTGTAATACTTAGAGTTATGCGACATTTTGTTGTTTAAAATTATCAATTTTGTTGCATGTTGGTGTTTTTTCGTTTTAATAGCTTAACGAGACAACAGGTGAGGCAGAACAAATGAAATAAGACTTGTAAATTTCAAAGTATTCTATTCTGAGAACTAAAAGTCATTTTGTTTCTTCAACAGCTGATATACTCGCTGCTAGCGTGGAACCAGTCTTACACACAATGGTTTATTAACAAATCAATAGATATGACGCAAGCAGTACATTGCGACATCGTTCATTCATTTAGTTAAGAAAAAGAAGACGCGCATCTAGAATCTATTGCTGCTAAAGACGTCTTCATAAACAATCAAATTGAAAAGGAGGCGAGACAGGCATAGAAGAACACAAAATAAACAGTTAAACAAAAAAGTGATCGTTGTTAAGTAAATGACAGGATAAGATTTCGTTCTTATTCAAAACAAAATATTTTTATCAATATTTTTAGTTGTGATAGAAACTTTTATAAATACCGAATTGGGACAATGTGAGCTTAACTCGATTGGGAAAAGGCCGTTTACCGGCATCTATTTACGCTGGCTAACACCCTGGTTGATTGGAAACTTAATGAAGGTCCTGCTTTAACAATATCTGGTAATAAAAAGAGATACACCTTGTCTAATATGGAATATCATAGTTTAACTAATTTTTACAAAGCAGTGTATCCCCAACTTAAGGAAAACCGCTATGCGATCTACTCTTCCTGCTGGAAAATCAAAATTTTACATATTTACAAAGAGTTATTTGGTTCTGTCGGCTCTCGAACCACTCGTTCCTCCTACATAACTGCATTTTGGTGTGGGAATAATGGAATCATTCAATCATATGATAGTATGTACTCTTTCGCTCGGCCTGGTAGAATCCTTTTTTTTGTGTCACACATTATTTACATTGATGAAGTACCACATTCTCACATATTGGCATTTGTTGAATGGTTTTTACCCATGAATGATACAATAAGATATAAATATGGAAAACCAGTAGAAGTTTGGAGATCAGACTTATTTGAAAACATGGGCCCAGCATCGTTTATTCCAGTTCAACGCGTTAAGTCAAAGTTTGTGATGCTAAAGACTGCTATTCAAAGTCAAAATGTGATGATTGTATCACCAAGAAACAGAGCCATGAACATTTAATGAAACTTTTTTATATAGGGAACTATTGGTGTGACATTGAATTATATATAGTTTTGAAACTGGACCTTATTTTCGTTCTGAAGTTAAATTTTATTTTTAATGTCCTTTAGTTATTTTTGTGTATAAAGTTCATTTTTCTGTAGTCAATCTTTCAATCTAAAAGCAGTCAATTTTTCAATTTCAATTAGCAGTATCATCAAAAAAGTTTCAATCTTACGTCGCTATCTGGCTTGACACTTCAGGTGGATGGAGCCAGTGAACTGACTGCCTTTTTAGAAGGTTTGTCTGACGTAAAATTGATTCTTCCTTTGATTGCAATAAGTTTAACTTTTTCACTGAAATAGTACTGTCATCAAAAAAGTTTCAATCTTACGTCGCTATCTGGCTTGACACTTCGGGTGGATGGAGCCAGTGAACTGACTGCCTTTTTAGAAGGTTTGTCTGACGTAAAATTGATTTGAATTTTCTTACTTTGATTGCAATAAGTTCAACTTTTTCACTGAAATAGTACTGTCATCAAAAAAGTTTCAATCTTATGTCGCTATCTGGCTTGACACTTCGGGTGGATGGAGCCAGTAAACTGACTGCCTTTTTAGAAAGTTTGTCTGATAATGGATCTTCGTGTTCTTATATATCTTTACGTTTCATACAGTTAAACTTAAAAATTCTTGTAACAGAAAAAAAATTTTTCAAAGATGATTTTTCCCTTGACATGTACTTTGAGTTTTTTGTGTGTAAAATTAATGGAGACTATACTTGTATTTTAATTAATTATGAAGAAACTGAGATGGTGTCTTTTTCAAAGGTTGATTGTTTGTCATGTGACAGAAAAGCTATAATTATTTAGTTGTCTATAAGTTGTGATGTTGCTCGTGATGCCTGTCCTCTGCAGGCTGATACTGTAGCATGATTTAATTAATATAAGTTTTAGACAAAATAATGTTTCATAAATAAATTTGCTCTTTTTCAGTGAAAAACAATGGAAAATAAAGGAAAATCAAAATACCGAAGGTCGGAAGAATCACGAAAATGCAGAAACAAAATGAAAAGAGAAAAAAAGAAGCTAAAAAAACTAAAATTAAAAGAGGAAGAGCATTCTTGCAGATATCATCAAGAAGAACGTATTATGAAGTTGGAAAAGGAAAATTCCATTCTAAAAAAGGCTATAAAACCAACAAATAAACCTTACCGTAATAATATTATCGGCCCAAGTTGTCATTCTGTTTCGATGGTTAAACTTCACAAGAATAAGTCATCAAATATAATACAACGACTGAGATCAAAATTAACGTATTTTGGAAAAGGTGATTTAGATTTAAATGATGAACTTGGATCAGGAGTTTTTGGAACTGTAAAATTGGGATACGTTCCTAGTATCAAACAACGAGTAGCTGTGAAATTACTCCAAGAAAATATTGCAAGGCAAGATGTACTGGCTGAAGCACAGATTTCTCAAGAACTATCTGGGCATCCAAATTTCCCGTATTTTTTTGGGTTAGTAGAACCCAATAAATTATTGTTTGAATATGTTGATGGTGTTTCCCTATGTGGCATCATTCAACGTGAATTGCCATTGGATGATTTTCATCATGTCTGCCTCGATCTATGCCGAGCACTCCATCATCTGCATAAAGCTGGTCTTTTGCATAATGATGTACACCCTGGCAATATCCTTTTAAAAAACATGCGTCATGTCAAACTTATTGACTTCGGAAAAGTTACCTTAGCGGACGACCCTGTGCAGTATTCTGTTAAACCTGGTACGGCAAAACATGAACGATACAATAGACTGCACAAACATTTGGGATTTGAATTAAGGAACGTCCCTGGAAGTTATACGAGCTTTAAAAGTGATGTTTATTCGTTAGGGTATTGTTTTAAAAAAATTTCAAGTTTGGTAAATTCAAGCAAATTAAGCAAGATAGCAGACACAATGACTACTGAAAAGCCGAATGATCGTCCAGAACTTGCTCATGTGTTATATTTATTAAGTAAAGTATGATTTTTTTTGTCTAGATTGTAACCTTATTTAAAATTAGTTGTATTTTCAAAGAGATTTGAGTTCTTTAAGTCTGAAACATTTTTCTGAATATTAACCCAAGTTAATATTATTTGAATATGTTGATGGTGTTTCCCTTCGTGGCTTCAGAGGCCCCCATTGATAGCAGCTTTTACGCTGAAATAATTACAGCATTGCATTGTGATAGTTATACTCAGTATTAAGGCGAATATCCACATAATTTTCCATGGACCGGATCGGTTCGCGAAGTGAAAATAATACGTAATGTTTTCACGTGATCTGCTGTTTAGCGAACCCATCCGGTCCGCTCTGCGGACAATTATCTGAAGCGGATATTCGTCTTTAAATAGATAATAACATTCCGGGAACGGTCAATCAGATAAACAAATAAATGGGGAAACTCATCAAATGTTTCGGATTAACAAATTTAAACTCCGCTATTCCTTGTTAGGTGAATCAATCTGTAATTCCACAAAGGAAGTTCTGCCTTCATACTCTGGCGCCGTGGAGAATTTCGACCGCTATTTGAGTGTTACAAGTAATAACCGTTGGATGGCTTCATAACAGTACACGTATCAACTTTTGAACTGAGATTGTAATGAAATCTATGTTCAACGTTTAAATTGATTACGAAGAAAGCCCCTTTTATTTGAAAAATGACTTCCGATAATGGAGACAAACATAACTCATCAAAGTTTCTTCAGAATCGAGGACTCTTTTTGCGTGATAATAGGAAAACAAACAATTATGGAACTCAAGTTAGTTGCGATCCACTTTGCCTTATCGTGAGTAATTGGTTGGCGCTTCTCAAAGTTGCTTAATCCCCCTTAGAAACATTTTTCAAATAGAAACTGATCGGCTGCCTTTACGTAAAAAAAATATACTTTGCCGGTTTTTAATTCGCAGACGAAATCTATTAACCGCCGTAAAGAATTGTTTTTCTCACTTTTCACACTAAATGTAGTCAAAGTTTAAATTTGATCTGAAATCATCCATCGCTGAATTTCCTTGAAAAAATAGCTGTTAAGTCGCAAGTGGATAAGTCAATGAAAAGTTAGTGTTTGCCTAGGCGTTACATTCAATCATTGAGCTTCTCTCACATAAACACAGGTCAGATTTAAAATTAATACTATTTGCATATAATCATTATATCGATAATGATATTCGAAACTACTCAACTAATCGTATGTGAATAATATAATGACGAAGTTCATATAATCATAATGTAAAATTTCAGATTATCTCATTTTCATATAATCGCATCGATTATATTGATAAAATTCATATAATCAAATGTCAGATTTCAGATTATCTCATTTTCATATAATCATCACGATTATATTGTAAAATATAAAATAATCAAACATACGATTTTGAGATTATTCAACTTTTTGTGCAGTGTATATCATAACGGGATATGGAATATAGAAACGGATATAGAAATATAATGGGAGAATTATTGTTTTCTGAGGCCTTTAATTATTCAGAATTCTTAGTGCACCAAGATTTTAATTTCGAAAAGAATGACGTCTTCTTTAACACTATGCGATGTTTTCAACAATATACAGAAAGCACCTAGTTTTTCTTATTCTCTTTGCTATTTTGACTCCATTCCCTCAAACACAAATAGATGCCTTTCTCTAGAAAAAGTTTTCAAAATCGGAGAATTTGTTATTGTTATTGTATTGTTCCGTATTATTATTATTGTTCGGTAAAGTCTTTACGCGAATGGCGGAAAACTCTCCCCTACCGAAAATTCTCATTTTCCCAGACAGCGTCATATTTCCACAGAATTGCCGGTGCTATTTCCTTTTGCCTAGGGTGCTTTCCTATAATTATTGCTATTGAAATACCACTCCTAAGCTCTTATGTAAAAGTTTTCACTTGATATTGAAAAGCAAACAATCTCTGTTTAAACAGCAACTTGCGAACATGCTGTATAATGTTTGACACATCTCTTTTCTCTTTTGTAACAAAATTACTTTGTTTATGCATGTAAATAACTTTCTTTGAAAAAGTAGCTGCGAAAATGATTATTTTACCTGTAGATTCGTTTTAATAAATAAAAGAATTGAAACGCATTTACCCATTACCACATCGCTAGTTTTGTTTTTATTTTGTGTTATGATCACGTGATCATAATATTTACATTTTTTCATCCGTCAATAGACTCTTTAAAACAAAATGAAGTAAAGTCAGCTGAACTTAAGCCGGATTTCCACTTAAGAAAATGATACGCGGACCAGTACGTACCGTACCACAGAGCATGCGCATAAATGTTTTTACAGAACTACGCGAACAGAAATGCTCAGTACGCGTACCAAAAAAAAAGTTCAACTCGATCCAACTTTTTTACGTAGCATGTGTATCACATTTAATGCGCACCAATGAGAGTTCTCTATTTTTGCACTAGTAAACAAAAACTGGTCAAATTTATTTCATGAGACTTTCAAGATGGCGTCTTTGGATGGTCAACACCACGTGCTGTCGAAAGCTCAATTATTTGAACTACTTCAGGCAGCAAGTCAACACCAAGGGCAATTTATACAGCCACTAGTTAGTCAAGAAAATCCTAGTGAGCCCGGAGATCAGATTTCATCTTTATTTTCTCAAGAAGTCCCTGGAACAACACAGCAGGAAGAGCAAGAACGTGCATGTAATGATGAAGGAAAAGAGCTCACTGAAAATGAACTATGTGTCCACTTAATCGAAGAAATAAGAAAGTACCCATGTATTTGGGATATTTCATCAAAGTCCCATAAAGTTAAACCGAAAAAAGTAAAAGCTTGGCGAAGAATTGCTTCAACCTTAAGTCAACCAGGTGAAATTAATTCTTCATTATAGTTATAGTTTTTCATCTTTTATATTATATTATTTATATTATATACACAGTAGTAACCTCCGCCTTTTTTGTGCGTCTTCACCCACTTCTTTTCCTTACATTAATATATTTTTATGAGTTGAAACATGGTGAATTATTCACTTTATTCTCCATTTTTTTGTTTTATTGTTAATTATATGGCAGGTAATGAAAAATCAATTTTTGAAAATTTTATTTTAGAAACCAACCTACAAAAAATATTTGATCGACTCAAAGATAATTATCGAAGATGTTTGCGTAAAAGAGAGAAGTTGACAAGGTCAGGGGCTGGAAGTAAAAAGTTGCCATCATGTGATTTTTTCTTGGAGTTGTCATTTTTACACGATACAATGTCGAGTGTACCAACTGATTCGAATTTTAATACTATAATGCCTATAAATGATCAAACTCGATCAAAAACACCGGATACTACGGATGATGATGAAAGTAAAGATTTCATAACTCCAACAGCTTCTGGAAATGCAAAGGGAAAGAAAAGAAAACAAGTCGATCTTGATGAATTACTTGCTGAATCTATTTCATTAGATATAAAGAAAAGAAAAGAAAAAGAAAGTCCAAAAGCTAGTGATGAGGATTCAGATATGCTCTTCTTAAAAAGCCTTGTTGGTCACATGAGACTCCTTTCAAATAGGCAAAAAAAAGAAGCAAAACTGAAAATCTTGCAAATCTTGTTGGATTTTGATGATGATGAATAATAAACTAGATCAAGTTGTATTTGTTATGTTTATATTATTCTTCATGTTGTTAACATATCTAGTTAAGTTTACTATATTGGTAGTTTGATGAGTTCGATGTCATGTGCTGGTTATATAATCCCATTGCCAATCCACCTGACCTTCTGGAGAGGAGAAGTAGTCACGAAAGTCTTCCCTTACTTTTTTTGCGTTTCTACTATTAGTCTAAGAGCCCACGACGGATTTATTTACCCCATTTTCCTCAAAAGGTTTGAGGTGCTGAAGTTTCAAACAATGACTTGAACATTAAATTTTCCATGGTCAGTCGTGACGTCATTGGGGGAACAAGTCGTGGGACTAAATAAAAAAAGCCCAATTTTGCACTTTATTTACCTCACATTACTCAAAGTTCTTCTTTTTACCCAAGATAGCCCATGTGCTAACGAATCAAATAATGCCTCAACTGACCAAAATTTCTGGGACCGGGGGCAGGTCAGACCCCTTTAATTGGGCCTAAATTTGCCTTTTATTTACCCCATTAGACTCAAGGTTAATTTTTGGTACAAAGCAAGCCCATAACACACTGATTCTAAATTCACAAAAACTGACCAAAATTTCCGGGGGTAAGTGCTGGTCAGTCACGTATATTTCCAGGGGGTAAAATGAGTGTTTTGGGTAAGAAATAATTACCCTATAAGATATGTGGACGAAATTTGGTACACTAGTAGTTTAGTTCATGGGTGAAATTTATGTGAAAGAACTGACCGAAATTTCCGGGGGTAAGGACTGGTCAGTCACTTATGTTTCCAGGGGGTAACATGAGCGTTTTTGGGTCTGAACTAATTACCCTAAATTATAATATACCGGAAACTTGGTACAATGGTGCTTCAATTCATGCGAAAAATTTATGTGAAAGAACTGACCACATTTTCCGGAGGTAACTAGTGGGCAGTCATCGATGTTTCCAGGGGGTAATTTTGGCGTTTTTGGTATGAAAAATAAACCCAAGTATATTGTTGTTTTTTTTTAAGAAGAATACCTTTTATAAGAATCATTAGCCTCAATATTGCCAAAAAATTAATAATGTCCTAAGAATCATCCAAGGCTCAAATAACTGATCAACAATTGTTTTTTTTACTTGTTTTGCCTTCAATTTTGAAAAGAATTTAACTCTATTTACAATGCAAGGTCTTCATTTTTAAAAATACTTGTACTAATTTTACAATGTAAGGACAAATAAGAAGCAATTAAGAAATGTTCGAGCTCATTTTGGTAAAATATTTAAGAATCACGAAGCTCAAGTATAATCTATGTAATTATTATAAAAAAAAGTGCAGGTATAATGACATAACAAAGGTTGTGTTTAGTATATTCTCTTTTCTTGCTTAGAATAGTTAGAATACTTAGAATAATTTTTGACTGGAGGAGCTTGTGTTAATACTAAACCAAAACCTCATTTACTCAAATGGATGGCGAAGGCGAAGAAGAGAGGCCTTCAGCAGAAGACAGAGATTTAGCAGGTACTTGTTTTATCTTATTTACTGTATTTTAATGTTAGAACGTTATTACTAAAGACGGCAATTATTATGCACAGTTTACAAGGTATGCTAACATGCATTTCAGTATTTGTACAATTAGATTCTGCACTTTCATATTTGAGACATCGATTCTCTTTTAAGAAGGTGATGATGTGACTCCTGCAGAAGATTGCACTATTGTGAACAGTAATAAAAGTAATAGAGGTATCGTTGTATTGGGTTACGCTTTTTCTAAATTGATAGTATGAAAAGAAATATGTTAATTTCAATGCCCTTGATAGTTGTTTTGCATACAACCCACTTTCCGTGTGTAATGACTAATACAATCCCTCGAGATTTTTTGTTTTTTTGGTATTCTTATAAATAGGAATAAAATTCACACATTTACAGGATTAGTGCAATTTCAAGCATCCAATACTGTATTATATTGCGCTAAGAAGGTTCCGACATGCCTTCGTGATATATACATAATGTATTCTGTAGGTACGTTGTGTTGTCTTCATGATGGACCGGTAGAATTAGAAGGCACTTCTGATATAGTGTTATTCAATGATAAATCACTACAAAAGTGCTGCGATATATAGAAACACGAAAAGTATTTGAAGCAAAGTATGCAGATGTAGATCTTCCACTGGAATGTGATTCTACTCATGGATATCATGTGGGATGCTACAAAAAGTTCAGTGCTTTGTCCAAAGCTCAACGGAAATGGATGATCCAGAATCGAACTGAAAAAGAAGCAACTGGCAATAATGGACCGGAACAACCACAACGAGATGAATCCGGCGCAGCTTCATTGCAGATTACCAGATCGGACATAAAATCACCAAAACCAGCACCAAGGACAGGAATCTTCCCTATAATTTGTCTCTTTTGCAATCAAACAAGAGAAAAAGTAAAGGGCAAAGAACAGCCATTGTCGAGTGCCGAATCACGAAACTTTGAACAGAGTGTTCGTTCTTACATCAATTGGCTCGAAGATGTTTCTTTGGCGACACGTCTACAAGATATTGTTTTCTCGGAAAAAGAAGTTAAGTACCATGGAATCTGTAGAGTTAAATACCAGACCAGGGCAAAAGCTGCTAAAAATTTGAAATGTAAAGGTGATGGAACAAAATCAACGGATGACGAAGTAACATACTGGCACTTAAATAGAGAAGTACATACTCAAGCCTTCGAGTCACTTAAAATTTTCTTGAAAGAAGCTATTGTTGTAAAGCGGAGGGTAATGCTTCTTGCTGATTTAAATCGATACTATCAACATTTATTGAAAGAGTTTGGTGGAGTAGACTACTCATACTACAGTACTATGTCTCAAAAGTTGGAAGAAAAGATTCTTAAGCAGTGTTCCCACATAGTGTCAATAGTTGGTGGTAGTTCGAACAAAGAGGGGAAACTGGTTTATCCCAAATGCATGACAATCGAGGAGGCAATACAGAAGCAAGATGGAAAAGACAACAACATGAAGGACAAAGTTCGAGAAATCGCACTAGTTTTGCGAGAAGAAATTACAAAGGCTAAACACAACCCATTACCAAGCAATCTAAATCTAGAAGATGTGGAAAAAGGTGAAATCATTGTTCCAGAATTAGTTCTTGACTTCTTTAAAAGTCTTATAGCTGGACCAGATAGAAGACGGTGGAAATCTGAACGAAAACGAATACGCGTTGAATCTATCTCGCAAGACGCAGTATTTGCAGCATCATCAGGACGCAAAAAGCCAAGAAAGCACATAATGTTGGGAATGTCTATAAAAAGTTTAACTGGGAGTCGTAAAGTCATGGAAATGTTAAACAAACTGGGGCATAGTATCAGCTATCATGCAGTTGAAGAAATAGAGACAGAACTTACGTATGAGGCTACCAAAAGTGGTTTAGTAACTCCAAATGGTATGCGCTTGAATCCACTATCAGATACTGGGCTGGCATGGGATAATTATGATAGGTTCGTTGAAACAAAAAATGGCAAGAACACACTACACGACACAGTGGGGATTGCTTATCAAATCTTTCAAAAAACTGAAATCCTACAAGACATTGAAGTTGAAAATACGGTGGTTTCAACCAAACAGAGAAAAAGAAGGTCGTGTCAACCTAGTGGGTTAGACATTCAGCCATACCAAACCAAGAATTTCCTACCTAGAACAGATAAGAGGCGTCAAATAGTTCCAAAAAAGATATGCTGTGGATGACAGAATTTGTATTGGCACCTAATGATATGATACCATCCTGGATTGGTTGGAATTCTGTTATCTCCAAACAACCAACTAGCGTCCAAAAAGTTTGGTATCTTCCCCAAATTAATCAATCCCCTACACAAAATTCGGTTGTGGCAGAAACACTACATCGAACACTAGCAGTTGCAGTTGCCAAAGAAGCAGGGAAGAGTGACATATGAATTAGCTATAGCCAAAATTGCACAACAAATACAAAAAATGGAATCACCAAAGTAGGACCCAATTTTTATCGCTTTGGGTCCATTCCACATTGAACTGGCTTTCTTTAAAGCAGTTGGTAAAGTAATAGCGGAATCAGGAGGACCTTATGTTCTTTAGGAAGCAGAAGCTCTAGCTACAGGATCAATTAAGTCGTTTATTGGTGGAACTAATTACAAACGTTGTAAAACATTACACGAAGTTTTGGCTGCGGCTCTTGAAATACTCCTTTTTGAAAAATACCTGAGTACCAAAGAAGACAAGGAAGAAATCACGAAGATGATATTACACGAGGTTACCAATTTAAAAAAATTCAAAGGAGAAGGTGAAAATTATGCTTATACCATGGAGCTAAATGATATTGCAGAAGCTTGGATTAGATTCTGTCAACAGGTGCGCACTGGATCATTAGGAAAAACAGCCCAGTTTTGGCTACAGTATATCAATTTCATCCACCTTTACCATGACTTTACTAGAAGTATTCGAATGGGAAATTTTGACTTATTCATCTCATGCTTACCTATGATTACTAATCTCTTTTTTGCTCTCAACCATCCAAACAATGCGAGGTGGATGGTGCAATTTTATGATTCGATGCTTAGGATAGATGAAACACATAATGATGTGTCTAATGAGTTTAGATAAGGTTGGTTTAGTATCCGTAAAACGCACAAGCCATTTTCTGCAACACCAATCGACTTAACGTTAGAGCAGACAATAAATGCTGAAGCAGCTAGTTAAAAGCTTGGCATCTCATCTATAACAGATTCCATTTCAGCAAGACAACGTTTATTTTTCTTACCCAAAACGCCAAAATTACCCCCTGGAAACATCGATGACTGCCCACTAGTTACCTCCGGAAAATGTGGTCAGTTCTTTCACATAAATTTTTCGTATGAATTGAAGCACCATTGTATCAAGTTTCCGGTATATTATAATTTAGGGTAATTAGTTCAGACCCAAAACGCTCATGTTACCCCCTGGAAACATAAGTGACTGACCGGTCCTTACCCCCGGAAATTTCGGTCAGTTCTTTCACATAAATTTCACCCATGAACTAAACTACCAGTGTACCAAATTTCGTCCATATATCTTATAGGGTAATTATTTCTTACCCAAAACACTCATTTTACCCCCTGGAAATATACGTGACTGACCAGCACTTACCCCCGGAAATTTTGGTCAGTTTTTGTGAATTAAGAATCAGTGTGTTATGGGCTTGCTTTGTACCAAAAATTAACCTTGAGTCTAATGGGGTAAATAAAAGGCAAATTTAGGCCCAATTAAAGGGGTCTGACCTGCCCCCGGTCCCAGAAATTTTGGTCAGTTGAGGCATTATTTGATTCGTTAGCACATGGGCTATCTTGGGTAAAAAGAAGAACTTTGAGTAATGTGAGGTAAATAAAGTGCAAAATTGGGCTTTTTTGATTTAGTCCCACGACTTGTTCCCCCAATGACGTCACGACTGACCATGGAAAATTTAATGTTCAAGTCATTGTTTGAAACTTCAGCACCTCAAACCTTTTGAGGAAAATGGGGTAAATAAATCCGTCGTGGGCTCTTAGACTATATAGTTGTTTGATGCAGCTCTTGTAAATGGTTGCAATGCATCAGTGCTACTGATATCATTTCGCCAATCCCCAAGTCTCATACCAGTGACAGTATCACAATCAGTATAGCCCGGTGGACAATACCTTGAGTTGCATGTGTTGAACTCTTTTCCTGACATTAAGAAGTTGTGCAAAACTATTACTGCCTTTGTTATATTGACTACTACATGTGTTCTAGCATTAATTGGTCGTCTGAAAATGCGGAATCGAGAAGCTGCAATACCAAATGTATTTTCTATTGATCTCCTAGCCCTTGATAATCTATAGTTGTATATTCTTTCTTTGGTACCAAGCACTTCTTTTGGATAAGGTTTCATTAAATAATTTTTCAAACCAAATGCTTCATCTCCCACTAGAACGTAAGGTAAGGCACAACCTTTGTAACTTAATAAAGACTCTGGCTCCGGAATATCCACTCTTCCTTCATTGAAGGCTTCTCCCATTCTGCTGTTGGCAAAGACCACCATCACTATTTCGCCCTAAATCACCTACATCAACTAATACAAATCTATAATTAGCGTCACAAATTGCCATCAAAACAATAGAAAAAAATTTTTTGTAATTAAAATACAATGACCCAGAATTTGCAGGATCTTGTATCATCAAATGTTTTCCATCGATTGCACCGATGCAATGAGGAAAATTCTAATTTTTCAAAAAATCATTTGCAATTACTTTCCACTCTTGTTTTGATTGGGGAGGCAGTAGATATTCTTCAACTAAAGCGTTATAGATTTCAGCACACGTCTCTTCAATTATTCGGCTGACACTTGTTGGACTGATACGATAACTGGTAGCGATAGTGGACTGTGCATCCCCTGTTGCAAGATATCTCAATGTGACACAAAGGCGCTCACCTGGCCCAATACACTCTCGTTTCAAAGATGACTTTTGAATTCGTGGTCCAATTTTTGATAACAGTACTTCATACTGTTCAACGCTCATACGAAAAGACTTGAAAAGATATTCTGAGTCATGTAATCGCAAATCTTGCACTAGTAAATAATATTCCCCTTTAACTTTCCTTTCTGTAAAGATTCTTCTCACCCAAAATCTCCTTTTTTTACTTAATTTTTCTTTTCTTCGTTTTAGCAAAAGAAGAGTTAAGGTTCTTCTACTCAAAATCATTTAGAAATGTTTGTTTGACAATCTAATCTTTTGTAAATTGATCCGCGGAGTGTTACGTATCAAAGTACGCGTAGTTCGTGTTGGGTTCGCGTATCATTTTGTTTAAGTGGAAATCCGGCTTTAGAAATTTGTGGAAAAAAGGAAGGATAACGGAGATGAAGATAACATAAATAGTAGCAATGTCAGCAGTCAGTAGCAATGTCAGCAAATAGTAGCAATGTCAGACTATGTTCACTCGTATCGGATAGCTTTTGTTCCGACATCGGAACGAAATCATTTCACTTTTTGCAGCGGAACAGAATCATTTCAAGTATAAAGGGACCCTAACATGCCAAAATGATATTTCTTTATTCACTTCCTCAGCACTTCTTGTTTTAAAATATTTCATCCACTTTTAATATTTTTATTTTCATGTTTCTAAAAACTTCTTTTTCTTTTCACCATCACACATTTCCATCGCGTAAACAACTCAAAGATTCATTCTACTAGAGCCAGTCCTAATTAAGCTTGTGACGTGATATGATGTCTTCTCCAATTTAATCGTTCACAAAAAAAGAAGAAAGCGTGAGCATTTATGTTTTGTATGTATTGAAAAGTTCTATGTAAAAGGTTATTTTAATATATATTTTCATCGATCGTTTAAAATATCTAAACATCATGTCAGAAATTATTAAACCTTACCGATTTGAGCCAAGAAAGTGTGAATCTGATAATGAGAATTCAGAAAGTGATACAAACTCAGACAGTTATTCCGATGGCGTGGAAGACGAGGAAGAGTTGGGAGAAAAGTTGAAGATAATTGGCCGCTGTGATTCTGATAAAATCTCTCTGATAAAATAATTGAACTGGAAGCCGAAACTAATCTGACAAACCAGTATGGAGGTCGTAACAATTTAGAAATTTCTGGTATTCCTGCTTCCGTATCAGAGGAAGCTCTCGAAGAAAAAGTTATCGAAATTCTGTCTGCCGTTAATATCAACGCCAATTCGGATGACATCCAGGCATGTCACAGATTGAACTCTAAAAAAAAAGACAAAACAGTTATCGTAAGATTTACGAACAGAAAGTTATCTGAACAGGCTCTGACGAAGTACAGATTATTAGAATCGTGTGATAAATCGGACTTTGGTTTTCCGAGTGGTACTAAACTTTCTTTTAACTCCAATCTTTGTCCTGCATTTCAAAGAATCGCATGGAAATGTCGATGTCTAAAGCGTGCCCACATCATCAGTAAAGTCTTCGTGAATAATGGGTGTGTCGCTATTCGCGTAACGGATCGCTCGAAACTTATTAAAGTTACTCATGAAAGTGTTATTGACCAACTGTATCCGGACTTTGTATATCCACAGTCTCGTTAATATGGTATTCTGACAGTGTAATCATTAAAGTTCATCGAATGGCATTGGCTCTTGGTTGGCTTAGTTTGTATTTTTTTCTGGCTAATTTTCTTATATTCGTATATATATTTTTTTCTGGCTAATTTTCTTATATTCGTATGTATATTTTTTTCTAGCTTATTTTCCTTTTACTATCAGTCTTGCCGAATTTTTCTCTTTTTATTATTTTTTGTATTTTTGTCTGTTTTTTTTCTCTTTGTTGTGTGTTTCACCCGCCCTTCTTCTTTTTTATGCCAAATCCCTTGTCAGACAAATTCTTCTGTCCTGTCTGTGAAAAATTAGTCCCAGAGAACTGTAACGCCATCTTTTGTGAAAATTGCTGTCAATGGTTTCACAAAAAATGCAGTCAACTCAGTACCAGTGATTTCGATGCCCTAGCAAATTCAGACAACTCTTGGCTTTGCAGACCCTGCATCGCTGATATTTTCCCTTTTCAGAAATCCAATTTTGAAACTGCTGAATCCCATTCTCCTAGTATTGACCTCCAAGACTTCAAGTCATTATTTTCTGACCTCAACTCCCTTAACAATTCTAACTCGTTTGACGACCTTACAATTCAAAACCTAAACTGTAAGTACTATGACTGTGATGAATTCCTTATGATCAAGAACAATCTTTCTCTGCCTTTCATCTCGATATCGCTTCACTCAACCTTCACTATGATGACCTCTATGCACTCCTGGCTCGCCTAAATCATCAGTTTGGCATAATTGCCATTACTGAAACAAGAATCAAATCTAAGTCTCCTCCCCTCTGTCTTGAATTACCTAATTATTCTATCGAGCACACTCCTGCTGAGTCATCGGCAGGTGGGTCTCTCCTGTATATCTCCAATCAATTTTCTTATAAACCTCATCACGACTTATCAAGCCTGTTATACAAACCAAAATTCTTGGAATCTACTTTCATTGAAATCCCTCAAAACAGACGAGGTAATCTTTTGATTGCCTCAGTATATCGCCACCCTTCAATGCTTATTGAAGAGTTTAGCAATGACTACGTAATTCCTCTCCTTGAAAAAACTAGCAGAGAAAAAAAAAACTTTACTTTTGCTTGGTGACTTAAATATTGACTTGCTAAAATCGGACATCTCTCCTTATTCTAATTTTCTCAATACATTCGGCTCTTTCTCTTTCTTTCCTTCTATCCTTCTTCCTACTAGAATAACTTCCTCTTCAAAAACTCTCATAGACAACATTTTTATTCCTACCTCAAACATCAAAACTCTGTCTGGAAACCTCTTATTTAACATATCTGACCACTTAGCACAGTTTATATTTATCTTCAATGACACTAACTCAAACTCATCTAGCCAACCAGTCTATAAACGTGACTGGACTAAGTTTGATCAAGCAAATTTTATTCTTGATTATTTTCAGATCGATTGGGATAAAAGACTTCAACTTTCCGAAGGTGATGTTAACACCTCATTTTCCAAGTTTTATGACACAATTTGTGGTCTTGTTGATCGATATCTCCCCTTCGTTAGACTGACAAAAAAACAAATCAAATACCTATCAAAACCATGGATTACTCCAGGAATTAAGAAGTCTATGACAACTAGGGATAAACTTCTGAAAAAATTTATCAAAACAACCAATCCAACTTTGAAATCCCAGCTTCACGATGATTATAAACGACATAGAAACCAAATTGTCTCTCTGTGTAGAATTAGCAAAAAAAAATATTATTCTGAATACTTTAGATCCAACCTTAACAATATTAAAAACATATGGATTGGAGTTAAGGAAATAATCTCTGTAAATTCTTCT
Source organism: Turritopsis dohrnii (assembly GCA_027922465.2). Lineage (NCBI taxonomy): Eukaryota > Metazoa > Cnidaria > Hydrozoa > Anthoathecata > Oceaniidae > Turritopsis > Turritopsis dohrnii. The sequence goes on along the minus strand of BQMF02000815.1, from coordinate 49,470 downwards.
CGTCCTTCTAATACTCTTTCCTTTTCTATCAATGGTTCTATTACATCTGATCCCTTTATAGTATGTGATGCTTTTAATAACTATTTTTCTTCCATAGCTGATACTATAAGGGCCACTATACCTCCCACCTCTAAACACTTCTCTCACTTTCTGAAGCAACCCAGAAAATCCATTGCGAAATTAAAATTATCTTTAGTTACTCCTGCAGAAATTACAAATTTAATTTCATCTCTTCCAAATAAAAAGGCTAGTGGTCCTTATAGTATTGATATAAACATTCTTAAACTCCTCAAACTTGAAATCTGTAATCCCTTGCATAAAATCTTCAATCTTTCCTTTTCTACTGGTGTCTTTCCTACCCTCTTGAAAACCTCTTCAGTCACTCCTGTTTACAAAAACAAGGGGTCTCCGCTGGAAATTTCTAATTATCGTCCCATTTCTCTCCTCTCCAATATCGAAAAACTCCTGGAAAAACTTTTGTATTCTCGCCTTTCTTCTTTTCTCGAACATCATGAATATCTGTATAAGAGACAGTTTGGTTTCAGAAAAGGGCACTCTACTTCTCATGCCGTTGTTAATATCACAGAGCGCATTCGTAATGCACTTGACAATGGCCAGTTTGGTGTAGGGGTCTTTGTCGATCTTCAGAAGGCTTTTGACACTGTTGATCATGAAATTCTTTGTCAAAAATTAAACTATTATGGAATTCAAGGTACCACTAACAGATGGTTTAGGTCTTCTCTGTCCCATAGAACACAGTTTGTTAAAATTCTTAACCACAAATCTGATATAAAAGCCATAAGGCATGGTGTCCCACAAGGCTCCGTCCTTGGACCTCTACTGTTCCTAATCTATATTAATGACCTTCATCTTGCTCTTGCTTACTCTGATGTCTTTCATTTTGCTGACGATACCAATCTTCTTCTATTTAGCAAGTCATTAAAGTCCCTCAACAAGAAAATAAACATTGATTTAAAACTTCTTTCTAGTTGGCTTAATGCCAACAAAATCTCTCTGAATGCCAGTAAAACTGAGTTTATTCTATTTAAACACAAATCTAAACCACTAAACTTTAATCTTAAAATCAAGATTTGTGGGAGGAGACTTCAACCCAGTAAATACATAAAATATCTTGGAGTGTATCTTGACGAGGATCTCTCTTGGAAAAAACACATCCATGAGCTATCAATTAAACTTCGACGAGCCAATTGTGCATTGAGTAAAATCCGCCACTTTATTCCTGAATCTGTCTCTTTATCTGTTTATCATTCTATTTTTTCTTCTCATCTTAGTTATGGTTGCCAAGTCTGGGCCTTACACGAGTCCACTTACAATAAACGCATCCTCCTTCTTCAAAAAACAGCTGCTCGCCTTATTACCTTTTCTTCTTTCAGATCTCACTCTAAACCACTCTTTTCAAAACTTGGCTTGCTTTCAATCTTTGATTTAACAATAACTCTAAATATTCTATTCATTCATCAAATTCTTAATCATAGGATTCCTGATCACATTCATAGTGCTTTAAAATTCTCTGTTATACCTCACAATATCAATACCAGAAGTAAATCAGCAGGTTCCCTATTTAAACCTAGTGTTAAAACTAAATTGTATGGATTACACTCATTTACGTACCAATCTGTATCCTGGTGGAATTACTTTCAATCAACTCTTACCCATCTCGACCTAACTTCTCTTTCATATAACCAACTTAAAAACCTTCTCACTGACTTCTTTCTAAAAAAATATTCATCCTATGATTAATCTTTCACTATTGGGCAAACACTTATCCTTATCCAATAACTTTTTTTTTTTTTTTCTTTTTCTCTCCTTTTCTCACTTAAAGATTGTATGATTCTGCATTATATTTTTATTATTATATTATTATTCTCTTGTTCTCTAGTATATGATTGTTTTGGTGGCCACCCCCTGTGTTTAGATTCATCTATTGGGGTGGTCTCCTGTCACCACTTTATCCTGATGTATCACCTTATTTTTGTGACAAATAAATGAATATTCTATTCTATTCTTCTATTCTATTCTATTCTGATGTGAAAACATGGTGTCGATGTGGCAACTGCAAGAGTATGACTCTGAAAACTGAGTGCTTATGCTGTCAGGAAAAGGATCAGCTTAGGAAATTTTTGAATGAAGGTAAAAAAAATTTTTCACCAGAAATATTTACAGAGTAGCTATATTAAACAACTTCATCTTATTATAATAATCCGCGATTGTGCATCCCACTTTTATTTTAGAGAGTGATATTTTTTCTTTTTTTTCACGGTCTAAACCTTCTTATTTTTTCCCTTTTTGTCGTAAAACCACGCCAAAGCGACAGACACTTTTTTTCATTTTCCGCGATTAGTATATGCTCCTCCGTTTTGTTATTTTTGGTTTGCGCAGTGGAAATCAGCCGAAAAACGTCTTTGGAGGAGTGCGAGCAATGCAATGTTAATCGTTCGAAATTTGTCAACGATCATTTCGTGAGCAAGAAACTTCGCGAAGAAGACGTGTTTCTTTTTGTATACGAATATTTTAATTTAAATTTGATTGTTTTAGGCAGCAAATCGAAGAAAGAACTGACGAAGAAACACAGGTTTGTATGCACGAAGGTATTGTTATTATTATAAAACGTTTTGCTAAACTTTTACTCTTATTAATAAAACAACACGGGTAGCAAGTGAGTTAGTTGTTTTTATACAATGAAAAATCATATTTAGATATACAGAAGAAGTGCAGTGAAGTTTTTAAAAATTAGCTGCAGAAAGATCGAACGAACAAAAGGTATTATTATAAAACTGTTATTTTTGATTAATAGAAGAACAAGTTAGTATTTAAATGTATTTAAATGTTTGTTTACGTTTTAGTTATCAATATTGTTTATTGTTTTTGTATTTTAGATTTTATTTCAGATTAATAAAAGAACAGGTATAACCACATGCTTAGGTGAGTTTTTAAACAGATGTTGTTTTTTATATATAGGTTTTTTCAGAGGAAAACGAAACGAAGAACGAGATGAAGAAAGTCTATTTTTATTTTACCAGCTGTTTACGTATTTCTTTTTATAGTTATCAAATAGTTATGGGAGTGCAGCAGTAGAGTAGTGTAGATGAAGTTGAAGTTGTTTAAAAATGGCTGCAGAAAGGATGCTGTTTATTTACATTGGTGAAGAAAATGGTTTTACTTCTTTTTTCGGAGAGAAATTGTTTGGAGAAGATATAAAGTAATATACGTAAGTACATGAGTCAAACGGATTTAGTAAATACAGCGTTAAAAGAGAGTAAAAACAGAGTTAAAACGATCAAATCATAAGATGCATGTCCCTCGAGCAGTTAATGATTTGTTTTGGTGACGAAGTTGCTGTTCCTTATTTTATTTAGTTCAAAATGGCTCCACAGTTATGAAGTTACGAAGAAAGCATTTTTATGACTTTCACTGTATAAAAATGGTATTGGAATTTCAGTAGAAAGCAAAGAGAAAGTGTATCTTTACAATAGGAAAGTATGCTGGAAAGTTAATCGAGTGTTATTAATTTGTTTACAGGTATGAAATTTTTACAGAAAGTAAAATAGTTTAGAAGTGTTTGATGAACATGATCAATATTGTTTACTATATCATGATGATGTGAATTGGTATTGAAAGGTAAAGTTAAAATAGTATCTATTTAGTTAAACACAGTTAGTATTAGTGGATACATAAAGGATAAGAGGGATGTTTGTACTGTTGTGGACTGTTGTGTTTTGAAATTTCCAGCAGAGAGGAGCTTTGAACTGGAAATAAAAAATGGCTCCACGAATGTTTTCATTTTATGTTAAAAATTTTTCAGCTATACTAATTCTGTCATTACGTTTGTGTTTTTAATTATTATTTTTAAGGTTAATACATTTTCAAAGTTTCTTTTGCTTTGTTTTGTTTTTCTTTAGATTTCGTCATAGCATGATTAGGTTTTTTGTATATGTTTTTTTAATGTTTTGATCTGTTAAAATAGAAATGAAGCACATGATGGGTTATAATGTCGAGAGGGTTACTTAAGATTTACTTACTTAATGACTGTGCAATGAAACTATCTTGCAAAAAATAAGTGTTGTTGGCTGTATTTTTCTTAAGTTTATATTTTATCGCGTTTATGCATATTTTGTGTTTGGTAATCGTTTACGTACTATGCCTAGGTATATAACTTTGAATTTATGATTTTATTTGTGACTTTTTATCTTTTGTGTAAATTTTTCTTCTTAGTTATTGTTTTTAGGATAAATACGTACTTGAATTTCCTTTTTTTTTTTTGTTTCTTTTTTTTTTTTCGGTATTACAATTGAAACATTATTCTTTTAGGCAATAATAAAAAAAGCATAAAGAAATGAAACTCATGGTTTTAATCATGATGTTGATGGTTTTGGGAAGAACTAACTATATCATTTCAAAAATTCATTAATGGTTGCAGTCCAGAAGTAACTTTTGAACAAAAGAAAAAGTTGGAAGGTATCATTTTTGTAATGTTATTCAATGTTTGGTTTTGTATGTCTTAGTAAACGGTTCTGTGTTATATATTGCATATTTTTACATTAAAGTTACTTCTCTTCTGCGTATGAATATATATTCTGAGCCATGTTGCTATTTGTTTCTGTTTTAAATTTTCTGAATGTAAGAAATGAATTAAAAAATTAATGCCTGAAAAGAAACTTTTGCAAGAGTTAAATTCTGCGACACAACGCATACTGAACATGGGTGGCGAGCGACGCCTCCTGGGATGTTTTTGAGTTGCGATTCTATGATTTATTTTTTCGTCACAGGGTACGTACACGGGAATGGTGGATTTGACCTAATGTTTTCGAAGTTAAGTTCGGTAAAAAGTTGTTACCCGGGATACTAGTATTTTATATAAGTAGTATAAATCTTTCAAACTTATGTTCAGATCGGTTGTGCATAACTCACTTGGAAGACTTCAAGATGGTATGTTTGCAGAAGGCAGTGTTATGGGTTGCACTGGTTTCTTTGCATGATCGAGAAGGTGCGCATATTCCGAAATCAATGGAGGAAACAAGCAACAGGTGATACTATGTTTTTTCTCTCCTTATGGAATATACCGAAGGGTCTTACCAGCTTGTGTAGTTTCCAAAATTAGAGTAACTTTTCCAGACTCGAACAATGTATATGGAATATTCGAAGGAGAGGATGAAGAAGCAGATGAAATTACATCAGGCATAGCCAAGGCAAGGGAGTGGCATTATACTTTGTAGATTCTAGTGACAGAAATATAAAGAACAAAAAAATCGAACTTGAAGTTTAATTTGTCATTAAATTAAAGCGCGTATGTTTTTTTCTGCTTTCCAACAATTCTTCTTTGTTTCGTCGTTCTTCTTGTTGCAGCGACATAAAAGCACGTTTCGGAGGTCTGGTACACTTTCTTCCTAAAGCAGCTCTTTCAGCAAATTCATCGATCATCAGCCTGAGATAGGTGTGGTCTTTTTTTCTAGAACTTTCCGCAATACGTCTTTTTTAGTTGCCTTTCGAAAGCAGATTTTATTGCGTAGTTCAGTATCAACAACACGCTTGGCTTGCTTTCGGTTTATGTTACGGTTGTTGTCCATGGCTGCTAAAATTGTACCCAATTCCATCCTGTCTAGCTCAAAATAGTACATTTTCGGCACATGCTTTAGCATTAGTGAATGATAAGACAGAAATAATTGAAAATTAAATAATAAAATAGTGATCAGTGGTGATATCACAACAGTATTTACAGGCAAATTTCAATTACTTACCTCTAGCTGAGTAGTGTGGGTATCCTTAGAAACTTTCATTATGTCCTTGTTGAAACAAGTGTTACAAATAATTTTTTCATAGCTTCATAGCTTGGGCTCAGAGGTTTCAGCCACTTCACGCTTCTTTGATCACTCTTCTCCAATGGTGCATGTTCACATTTCTTAATTTCATTTCATTTTCATTTTCTTGTTGCCAAGAAAATTGTGGTGTTGTGGTGGTGGAAATGTGGAAAAGCACAGAAGTAAATCTTTCCACGAAAGAGTCAGAGCATCCACCGCATGACGCTAGGGACCACCAAAAGTGGTTTACAATGGACTGAATCCATTCTCCGGCTAGCTCCGTGCCCTTCTTTCTCCCCAATGCCATCAGCTTTTTTTGCATCCCTTTAACGATGTGCCAAGGATCGAATTTGTGATGTATATTTTGAAAACGATCATCCACCTTCATGACTTTTGAAATTTGCGGATGTCTGTCGGTTGTCACTGCAATAATATTTACACCTTCATCAAGCAATCTATTGCGAAAGAGAAGGTTTTAATTGAATGAATGAATTAAAAAAGTGACACATAAGGTACTAATTATTAACCTATTTAAGACACGACCAAATCCTTCTTTTTCCATAGCATTAGAATTTTTGACATCTGTAACAGGCACAACTTCAACATCTACAACTTCGCCCGACATCATCGTGTAGGTGCAATACTTTCACTGTGACCAGGGCTGTTGCATCTTCCATCACCAATTAATTTAATGCCACCCTTCGCTTTAAGTTTTTCGATGATCTGAAAATTGTCAGAAGATAAGAGTGCCGGTGAAAAAAAACGGAGCATTGGGCACAGAAGTACAGTTATAACTACTTACATGTTCTTTCTCATTTTCCCAAGCTTCCTTAACAACTGGAGAGATATAATGCCTTCTCAACCTGTAATAAGTCTGGTGGGAGATTGTCTGCATGTCTATCAACCATGAAAGTTCTTCAAACTTTTGAAATGGTATCCCAAAAAACAGGATGCCAGCTGTCAATTTCAAATTTTCTATCCCTTTTACACAGTAAGTGTCTTTCAGTGATTTCCAGTCCGTATCAAAATTATTGATACAAGAAATTTTGAGATGGCATTGCAAACCTTTATTTTTTGATTCGCATATTTCTTGAACACCAGCACCACATTTCGGACAATATTTCAAAAGCTTTTTCAAGTTTTCCATACGTACTAACAGCATTTTATCATGACCATAATCTTTCCTCTTCTGATAGATTCTCGGAGTCTTCACTGTGATCGTACCAATCCTTTGGGTCGAATTCACGTCATCTTCATCCTCATTTAAATTACTTAAGCCACTTGTGTTCAAGAATGAAGTGTCTGAAACCGTGCTTCCAACTTCCGTACATTCATAATTTACAATATGTGATTTATTTACACTTTTTACATTATTTACATCATTTTCTATATGTTTATTTACAATCGGATTATGCACAGTTATTTCATCTTTAGATTTATTAGTACTCTCCCCAACAACATTTTCACTACTACACTCCATTAATTTCTCAGTTACAGCAACTTCTGACAGAGTTTTGGCTTCAAAATACGATACAGTCCAACATGGAAATTGTTTCGTCTTAGATAAACGTAGTGTAGATTGTGACTTCGGCAATACTTTCTTTGTAAGTGGAACCATTTCAGCATAGAATTCATTAATTGAACACCAATCTTTAAAGGAATTGAATGAAACGAAGCCGGATATGTGATTCTTCCAGCATGCAGCCATTAAGTGAGGCTTTTGTATTAGCTCTTGTCTGGCTAATTCAATGATAGTTGATTTTACATTGCTTTTGGTTATCAAGGTTCGACATTTAAGTTCATCAAGAAATTCAAAAAATTCATCTGATTTGAAAAACGATTCGTCAGCAGTTGCCAATGCTTCTTCTACTACTTTTCTATGGTCCACAGCTATGTAGTTCAAGAAAGATGAAAGGAGGTCGTCGTCTTGGTTTTCATTAAAAAGAATGTAATTCACAAATGATTTAGATAACAGTAAGGGGAAATAGCCACAATCAGTGTGGCTTTAAATAGAATCTTTCCAATGGCTTCCCACTCTGCAACAAAGAGATCGTGTCTAACAAAAGGAACACGTTCACTTTCACCAATAAAATAGGAATCCAAAACCTCCAACCAAAAGGATGAATAGACATCCCTTGTAACACCTGTACCAATCCCAGCCTCAACATCACCTCTGCGATCAATTGAAATAAGTCCAATGTATATAGTAAAATGTTTTTAAACCAACATAACTTATACACCCATTTTTGAACTTATATTGAAAATTGTTGAAAAACACACTTTAGCAGTTTGAGTCTATGTGAACATGAACATTTTTTGGAAAAGTTGAGAAGGGGGAAGGGTTGAGAAGGGTTTGCATGTGACTCTGTAATAATTTTTTATAGTGTGTAAGACCAAAAAGGGTCTGCATCAGTGATATCTCACTGCCTGTTGTAAATATATTTTATGACCTTTACCAAATAAAACAATAATAGCAATAACAATAATAAAAATGCTTATGTCTCACACTCTTAATGCATGTGAGTTGATATCACTGTAATAAGATAATGTTTTCTTCTAAGTTTTCATACCTTTTCATCTTTGAAATGATCAATAAGATCATCTTTTACTCTAGATCTGTGAATAAAAATTTGATGAGTCTTATTCCTTTCACCAAAGTGACTACATCTGCACTCTCGTAAATCTGTAAGACTGAGATAATCAGGTTCTTCAAGTTCAACAGGAATTGGTCCATCTTGTGAAATTGATGAAATGTCAATAGGATCAATCGAAGATCCTGTTTCAGCTGCTGGTGGTGCTGATATAGATGCTATTGGCACAGACATAAATGAGTCTAATAATAAACTCTCTTGATATTCTGCATCTTGTTGACATGTCAAACAATCAATTAGATTGTCATCCATCGTTTTGTTGCAGGTGCCACGTATTTTCCTCTTTACTTGAGTTGTCACACTTGGAAAAGCCTCTGGTAAATCATCATTTAGGAATGGTTAAAAACACTGACTTTTCAAAATGAAATAGGTTTTTGACACAATCAATCCTTTTCTTGAAAGGTAATGAGAAAGTGTTTCACTTTCATCAAGGTCTACACTTCCGCTGTTGGCAAGAGTGAAAGTTATTGAATATGAACTTTCACTAAACAAATTTTGACTGCAATCATCATCATAGTACAAGTCAATAGCTTTTTGTTTTACATCTTGAAGAGTTGCTTCCTCAAAAATTTCAACAAATCTACTACCACCACCATTGCTTACTTTGACATATACAAAGTTCTTTTGTTCATCATCATATCTTTGCCATTTAACTTGAACTTTTCGAGTTTTTCCTTTTGTTTTTCCTTTTGATTTCGATTTTGACTTGATTTTAGATAGTAAACCACTTAACCGACTTTCTGTTTTGCTAGAGCTTTGTGGTTGACTTGTGGTATCTTGATCTTGAGATGAGCTTGAGGATGATTGCTGACTCGACAAACATCTATCAACTGCTGTTTTGATTATGTTATCCATTATTGCTTTATATTTACATATAAAACTAAAAGGTACCATATATGTTATGTGATCTATGACTGTAATCTATACAGTCAAATCCAAACTGTGAAAAAACCCTTATCTGTCAACGACTTAATGCAAAATTCTACAGACAACAAGTTGTCTAAATAAACATTGACTTAGCAAAGTATATAACATCCAATTGTCCACAAGCTATTCAGCAAAGTATACAATAATACCATGCAAAAACAAAATAAAAATAATAAAATTCAGATGATGATGGAAGAGTCAACGTGCCAGCCACCCAACAGACATGAATTGTTTGCAGCCATATTTGCAGCCATATTTGTTTTCAATCTGTTCGGAAGCTCCTTTTTTTAAAGAAACACCATTCAACTGTTTTTGAGAAACTCCGTTCTCAATTTTTGAGAAACTCTGTTCACTTTTTTCGAGAAACTCCGTTCATTTTTTGAGAAACTGGGTTCAAATTTTGAGAAGCTTTGTTCTTTTTTGGGGGAGTTTATGACCCCTCAGGGCCATCGTACATCAATATGTAAGCAATTGTTGTCACTTTCCAGCGAAGCTTCTCACACCAGCAATTTAGATACTATTTCAGCTTCAACCATAAACTCAGCAGTTAAACTTTTCTTGGGCAGTTTGTCAATGTCTTTATTTGCCAGCTTCAATATCAATCTGATTATACTACTGCAATTCTCAACACGAATGTTTCTTTTCAGCAACTCATAAAATACAATTCTTACTTCATCTGAGTATTTGCCATTTTTGAAAGTTTGAATGCAATTCTCATCTAGCTCGTGGATTTTTTCCTGCAACTGAAAACTTTAATTTTCATAGAACCTAACATTCTCCTTTAACTTATCTGTGTCAATTGACGATTTCCTGCTACTATGCACCAATTGTTTTTTATAGTAAAGAAGCCTTTTTCTTTGACAGTCATAATTATGGGCTATTGTGGCATTATGTCTTTCTAATGCAGTGACTTTGTCCATTAATTTGTTGTTTATTTTCATAAGTTCATCGATTTTTTCTTGCTTGCGTCTTTCCCTTTTTCCATAATTTCTGGCATTGAATTTTACAAGTTCATCTTCCTTTTCCATTATTTTCGACCTCAAGAGGCTGTTCCTGCTTTTGAGTTTTTCAATTTCACATTTCAGTCGATTAACTTCCTTCTGATGCAGTTCATTTTGTGCTTCACTTTCATTCATTATTTCAGTGTAACACCCATTTAAAAGGTCAAATTGTTCATGAAGACTTTTAACTTCAGTTTGGTAGTGCATTTCTACCTCAGAATCATTCTGCTGAGCAGTCAAGCCACTTTCATCTGGTCTTTTGTGGGTTTTCTTCAAACTCAACGGTGTGATCAAGAACTCTTTTCTTTCAGTATTTGCTTTTTTCCTGTGAAGCTTCTCTGCTGTGTTTTGTACATCCTTAAAAAGTCTCTCAGTGGCATTTGGAGAGATTTCTTCACTCATTTCGAAGTAACTACTTAAGAACTGTGAAATATCCTCCCAACGAATCTTAACCAAGGTTTTTGCTCTACATAAAGACAAAAACACTTGATTTGTTATGACACATTGGTCTGACAAGATAAGGTGACCATGCTGCAATTTCTCAGTGTCAAACATCTTTAGATCTGGAAATTTCACATCATTTTTTATGAATTCCTTCCTCATTTCAGTCTTGCCATCCAGTTTCTTAAGTTCTACTTTCTTCAGGAACCTCTCATGACTTCGGCATAAATTGCTTATCTTTGACGGTTCTTTGTTTATTCCAACATTAGCAAGCATAGTACACACTGCTTTATCCCTTGAACCACAATATTTCGAAGCAATCTCAAGAATTCTTTCAAAACCTTTATAGCTAATATACTCAAAGTTTAGAGCTGAATTGTTGTGCAGAATCTCTTTAACGCAACTTCACCAGAACTGTCTACTAGTGATACTAATAGATCACTTTCACTATCTGCATTACTTGAACTTTCCTCTATCATCTCACTTCTAATGTTTTGGTGTGATAAATAAGTGTAGTCAATTTTTTGTGTGTAAAAACAAAGACAAAGAAAATGAAACGACACAAATTTTAAAAAAGGAGACTTACTAAAGTTGATATCAAAATCCACTTCCATTGGTTTCTGTTTTTCATTATTATCTTATTATACTAATTCGCATTTGTGCATACCACTTTTATTTTAGAGAGTGACATATTTGTTTTTTTTTCACGGTCAAATCCTTCTTATTTTTTCCCTTTTTGTCGTAAAACCACGCCAAAGCGAGAACACTTTTTTTCATTTTCCGCGATTAGTATATGCTCCTCCGTTTTGTTATTTTTGGTTTGCGCAGTGGAAATCAGCCGAAAAACGTCTTTGGAGGAGTGCGAGCAATGCAATGTTAATCGTTCGAAATTTGTCAACGATCATTTCGTGAGCAAGAAACTTCGCGAAGAAGACGTGTTTCTTTTTGTATACGAATATTTTAATTTAAATTTGATTGTTGTAGGCAGCAAATCGACGAAAGAACTGACGAGGAAACACAGGTATTGTTATTATTATAAAACGTTTTATCATCGTGTTTATTGCTAAACTTTTACTCTTATTAATAAAAGAACACGGGTTAGTTGTTTGTTTACAATGAAAAATCATATTTATTAGATATACAGAAGAAGTGCAGTGAAGTTTTTAAAAATTAGCTGCAGAAAGATCGAACGAACAAAAGGTATTATTGTTTGTTTACGTTTTAGTTATCAATTTCTTGTTAAACTTTTATTGTTATTGTATTTTAGATTTTATTTTAGATTAATAAAAGAACAGGTATAACCACATGCTTAGGTGAGTTTTTAAAGAGATGTTGTTTTTTATATATAGGTTTTTTCAGAGGAAAAAGAAACGAAGAACGAGATGAAGAAATTCTATTTTTATTTTACGAGCTGTTTACGTATTTCTTTTTATAGTTATCAAATAGTTATGGGAGTGCAGCAGTAGAGTAGTGTAGATGAAGTTGAAGTTGTTTAAAAATGGCTGCAGAAAGGATGCTGTTTATTTACATTGGTGAAGAAAATGGTTTTACTTCTTTTCGGAGAAATTGTTTGGAAAAGATATAAAGTAGTATACGTAAGTACATGAGTCAAACGGATTTAGTAAATACAGCGTTAAAAGAGAGTAAAAACAGAGTAAAACGATCAAATCATTAAGATGCATGTCCCTCGAGCAGTTAATGATTTGTTTTGGTAACGAAGTTGCTGTTCCTTATTTTATTTAATTCAAAATGGCTCCACAGTTAAGAAGTTACGAAGAAAGCATTTTTATGACTTTCACGGTATAAAAATGGTAGTGGAATTGCAGTAGTAAGCAAGGAGAAAGTGTATGTTTACAATAGGAAAGTATCCTGGAAAGTAAATCGAGTGTTATTAATTTGTTTACAGGTATGAAATATAGAAAGTAAAGAGTTTAGAAGTTGATAATGGCTACTACAGATCATGATCAATATTGTTTACTAACATGATTATGATGATGTGAATTGGTATTGAGAGGTAAAGTTAAAATAGTATCTATTTAGTTAAACACAGTTAGTATTAGTGGATACATAAAGGATAAGAGGGATGTTTACTGTTGTGTTTTGAATTTTCCAGCAGAGAGGAGCTTTGAACTGGAAATAAAAAATGGCTCCACGAATGTTTTCATATGTTAAAAATTTTTCAGCTATACTAATTCTGTCATTACGTTTGTGTTTTTAATTATTATTTTTAAGGTTAATACATTTTCAAAGTTTCTTTTACTTTGTTTTGTTTTTCTTTAGATTTCGTCATAGCATGATTAGGTTTTTTGTATATGTTTTTTTAATGTTTTGATCTGTTAAAATAGAAATGAAGCACATGATGGGTTATGTCGAGAGGGTTACTTAAGATTTACTTACTTAATGACTGTGTAATGAAACTATCTTACAAAAAATAAGTGTTGTTGGCTGTATTTTTCTTAAGTTTATATTTTATCGCGTTTATGCATATTTTGTGTTATGGTAATCGTTTACGTACTATGCCTAGGTATATAACTTTGAATTTATGATTTTATTTGTGACTTTTTATCTTTTGTGTAAATTTTTCTTCTTAATTATTGTTTTTAGGATAAATACGTACTTGAATTTCCTTTTTTTTTTTGTTTCTTTTTTTTTCTTTTTCGGTATTACAATTGAAACATTATTCTTTTAGGCAATAATAAAAAAAGCATGAAGAAATGAAACTCATGGTTTTAATCATGATGTTGATGGTTTTGGGAAGAACTAACTATATCATTTCAAAAATTCATTAATGGTTGCAGTCCAGAAGTAACTTTTGAACAAAAGAAAAAGTTGGAAGGTATCATTTTGTTTTGAATTAACATTTTGTAATGTTTGGTTTCGTATGTATGGTAAACAGTTCTGTGTCATATATTGCCATTTTTTTTACATTAGAGTTACTTCTCTTCTGCGTATAAATATATTATTCTGAGCCATGTTGCTATTTTACACGAGTTAAATTTTGCAACACAACGCATACTGAACATGGGTGGGCGAGCGACGCCGCCTGGGATGTTTTTGAGTTGCGATTCTATGATTTATTTTTTCGTCATGGGGTACGTACACGGGAATGGTGGATTTGACCTTAATGTTTTCGAAGTTAAGTTCGGTAAAAAGTTTTTACCCGGGATACTAGTTATTATTATTATTTACGAATCTTTAAATACAGGATGACCATTCAAAAATTAGCAATATATACATACAAACATATTTACAAAATTTCTGTTCTCCCATGGGTCCTGTGTTAATAACTATCATTAAAGTTAGAGAGAGAAGAAAAGAGAATGGAGAAATAAATAGTTGTAAAGGAAAAGAAAAAATTGTGAAAGCCTAATGTGTAGAATGAAATTAAATTGTTAAAACTGGTAAAAATAATATCTTCCTACAAGTTAAAAACTTCATTATATATCTTTAAAAATTCTTTTGTAGTTGCAGCATTTCGCACTTTAATTGGTAGTTTATTATATTCACTTGCACCCGTGAATCTAAAACTCCGCTTTGCTGATTCCAGCGTCATACGAGGTAGCCTAATCAGTTTATTTGGATTTCATGTATTGTTTGACATGGCTTCAAAATAGTTCTTAAGATTTTCACAGACGTTTTCTTTGATGCAATTAAAAACTTGGGTGCAAATGCGACGTTTTTGCAGGCTGGGAATCGATACCATTTTCTTGTTGTTCGGGGCGTGACATTTGAAGATGATGCGGTGAGCTCTCTTTTTGAAGTTTCTGACTTTCTTCTCGAATGTTTCGATATATAAACTGGTAAGTATGGAGCAGTAGGTGAAGATTGGAAGTAGCATGGTCTTGTATAGCGTTAGGGCTGCATCAGTTGTCAGTTGTGGACGTATACGTTTTAACAAGAAGAGTCTACCAGCAGCCTTGTTATAAACGTTGTTGGTATGTTCTCATAAGGACAGTGCTTGGTCCAGCTTAACTCCAAGGTACTTGTAACTTTCCGTGGTCGAGAGTTGCTTAAATCGGTAACAAATATCAAGCACATTGTTGGCTTTGAGTTTTTGCATAATACTAAAGAGCATTACTTCAGTTTTTCCTTTTTTTATGTTGCTTACCATATCCATAGACTCTAACCAGTCAGCTACCGCGGTAAAGTCCTCTTGTAGTAGTTTCTGGATTTCCTCCGCCGATTTTCCTGGAAGATAGATGACTGTATCATCTGCGTACGTAATGATTTTTGAATGTTTCAGCTTTGATTCGATATCGTTAAATGTTAACAAAAATAGTAACGGAACCACAATGGAACCTTGCGGGACACCACACATAACATTTTCTGCTTGCGAGACTTCCTCACCGATTCGAACAGATTGTTTGCGGTTAAAAAGATAGTTCACAAACAGTTCTCTTTCATTACCATTTATACCATAATTCGACATGTTCTCGATGATTTGGGCGTGGCTCAATGTGTCAAAAGCCTTACTTAAGTCGATGAAGATGGCACCTGTCATTTTACCATTGTTCATTTTCTCACAAATCTGATCTAGAAAAATAGTAGCTGCATTTTCGGTGTTTCTGTTTTTGCTAAATCCAAACTGGGTTTTCGAAAGTAAGTTTTTCTCCTCTAGGAAATCCGAGACTTGGTTATGTACACATTTTTCGAGCACTTAAGAGCATATAGGCAAGACAGTAACTGGCCGATAGTTGTCCAGTTCTTGCTTTGGCCCAGATTTGTAGATGGGTGTGATGATTCCATACTTAAAGTCTTCAGGAACGATTCGTTTTTTCAAAATGGCATTTATGACGTGAGTGAGTGGTTTAGCGATTGATGTTGCAATATCTTTGATCATTCCGGGGGGTAGGTTGTTGTGGCCAGAGGACTCTTTCCTTTTAAGACGTTTAAGGTGTTTTAGTACGTCGTTAACACCTACTTCTTTAAAACGAAAAGTACCGTACGTCTTTGGGAAGGTTTCTTTAGGTTTCGACCAAACAAAGTTCTTTAATAAAATCGCTTGGGATTTCACATTGGCAGCCATGTTAGTGAAGAAGTTGCAGAATCCAGATGCAACTTTTGAGGCGTTCGAAATTAATATCCTGTCTATCAAGAAAGTCTTTGCGGTGGAAATATTTTCCTTTGTTGGGAAAATCTTTTTCAGGGTGTTCCAGAACCTGTTTGGGTTATTTACAGACTCTTTCAGGATTTCTTGGATATGTTTGTTTTTCGCCTTCCTCACCATAATGTTGACTTTGTTGCGTTGCCTTTTGAAAGCTTCGAAATCCAAGAGTGACTTAGACTTACAAAATTTGGGATGAAGTGCGTCACGGGAGTTCATCTCTTTCTTGATCTCACGATTTAACCAGGGAGACTTTTTTCCCTTCACTCGCTTTGTTATCATAGGAGCATGGTGGTTGAATTTCTCTGACAGGATACTTTTTAATAATATCCAAGCTTTGTGGGGATTATGTTCTGAGTGCACTGAATAAAAACAGTCGTCTGTTAATTCGTTGCGTAAGTCTTCAGGCTTGTACTTGGAGTAATCTCTGCAAGTTATAGTTTCAAAAGATTCCTTTCTGTTATTGGTTTTCTAGTACAACAAACTATGTCGTGGTCACTCAGCGTGGATGGTATCACTGTAACGTCCATTAATGACTCTGGTTTTTTGGACAAAATAACATCAATTAGCGTTTCTGATTGCGGTGTTATGCGCGTGGGGCTTTTGATCGTTTGTATAAAGCCATAAAGTGATACAAGATCTTTAAACGGTTTGTCACTTTCGTTGTCAAGGTAATTGCAATTTACGACTCCAATAACAATTATTTCTTTGTTTTCGGTTGACAATTTTGATAGCATAGTTTCAAAAGTTTCCATAAAGTTTCTGTTTGTGTGCTTGGAGCTCTTTGGTGGGCGATATAAAACACAAAGAAAATACGGTTTTGTGTGTTTTGAAAGAATCTCCAAGCAAATCAATTCCAAGTCTGGTTTTTCGATGTCCTGCCTCCTTATATAATCGGTAAACAACTCAATCTTTCCATATAAACCACGAATAATAAAGTGTCCAAGAGAAAACTTGTTTCTTCTAATAGGAGTTGCATTACAACTTTCAGCATTGCCAGTCAAAAGTAGTATAATAAAAATCCATATGACAAAAACATTTCTGCACGCCATCTTGAATATAAAACGGATATTTGTTATTTACGCTCGAAAATCAACCACGACAAGGGTCCAATTAACTCCTGCCCCAGTCGTAATCGAACTTTGAGGTAAAATGTCAACAATTTTAGTAGTTTTGATCAGTATTTGCAGTAAAATCACCAATAAATATGAAGCTAAACTGACACAAATCATCATTGTTAATAGGTCCATCTGGGCATACGCAGACAATAAACTTATAATTTCAGTAAGATATTTAATTCTTATCATTAAAACATGCTTTAATTTATTTTATACAATGACACTGATGATGGCGAAAGGGAAACGTTTATGCAAAAATAAATTAAAACATATTTTAATAATAAAATTAAAATATGGCAAATATTTTTATTGATTAATAAAATTTATTAACATGTATATTTATTATAAATCATAATAATAAAAATAACTTACTATCATCAAAGAAACTGTTATTTAGAGGGAAAGTAAAAAGCTTTGTGAATGATTCATCTTTGTTCTGCCGTTGATTTTCCATAGTCTTCACTTATTTATTTCTATATATTAATAGCCGATTCTCCATCTGTTTGTTTGTGTGTTTGTTTGTAAGTCACGCAAAATGGTAGATTGAGTTGTGAACGAAATTATTTATTTTTTTGTGTGCGACGTGAGTTCGAAGCAAATACATTGCGACCCCAATCGAACGTGACGTTTTTTGGCTGATGAACTAATAGGAATAACGTTTTGTTTTTATCATTATTGTAAGATTTATATTCCCCGTTGACTTGGCTTTGAAAACAATACATCAACTAAATACAAAGAAACTAACTGATTAAACATTTTGGACAAAAAGCAGCAGTGGCAGAACGTGGTAGCATATGTTTGGTGTGCCACTAACTCTTGCCTGACTGTCTGAGACGGGTGAACTTTTTTTTTGAGCAATCAAAATGTTTAAAAATCGATAGGTAAAAAAAAGTATCATATCAAAACAAAATGGTTTTTTTTTTTGCTTTTCTTTTAATAAATTAATTTCTTCTTTTAATTGTTAAGCGTTCTGAACGAACGTTTTTTTATTCTATTTATTCATTTAACACGTGCCTTTTTTCTCTCCTCTTTGTGAACTTTTTAAGAAGAGAAACCATTTTCCCCCTGTTTGATAGCACCCATGTTAGAGCGCGTAACTTTTTTAAAACAAAAGCTAATAAAAAAATGAAGCTTTCTCTCTCTACGTTTTGAGTGTATTGTTACACTGATGAAAGATTGGTTTTACCAGAGGTTGTGACTTCGACTCTGGTTCTGGTTGAGCACAAGTTGTACAAGCGGCTTATAAGGATATTTGATGTTTATTGATAGAGTGGTACAGAGCAGGTGGATACCGGCGGCGAGCGACGCCGCCTTGGCCGCTAGTAATTCAACAATTTTTCTTTATTGAATTTATAATCTAGTTTTACACGCTCCAACAGATGCTGATAAGTAAAAAGGCCAAGCAAAATTAATGGTTAGACACCTAGAAACTTAAATAATAAATAATAATAAATCAATTAAAACTGAGGTGATGCATATATACCTTATTTTACTCCTGTCAAATGTTTATTTATACCGAAATCTGCCATTTAGAAATTTCAATCTTTCATATTTTTTTCGAAAAAGGAAAACATTGCAATCAGGGATGAAATATCCAACTTTGAGGTGCTTTTCCTCACCGAATTGAGTGATATTTATAGGAAAATAATTACACAGTTGGAAAGAGAAAGGATTTAAGTGTCCAATTTTGTACCAGAAAAGAAAAAATTTTTTCCAGCGAAAAAGTAGAAACTGATATAGTGGAAAATTAATTGAATGTCATAAAAGGGCTACTCAAAACAACTTTTCCGGGCGATTTTTGGGTTTCCCAGCCCTTTCTTACATAATCTACAAAGTTTGACATCGATTCAACAAGATAATCTACGGCGCTGAACATCTTGGTAGAATATTTCTGTGTCCGCTGGCGGGAAAACCGGCAAATCAGATCATTTCTCACCAGTAATTTAAGTTTTTCACAGAATACCAGACTGGGCAAATTAGATCTCACCGGAAAGCCAAAAAATCAAAGAAGACGATAAAAAAAAAAAACACTATCGGCCAGCGCGATCCAAAAGAAAAATAATAACTTTTGAAGTTGAGTGAATTTTCAAATATTTTGTATGACAGCAGGATTTTACACAACAATCTTTGGAAATGCTAACATGGTCTAAATATAGAAGAAAATGTAAATAGTAGTAATATCAATTTTGTAATTATGGAAGAAAATGTAAATACTGTAAATATCGATATCAGTCAACCAACCAATTTTGAAAAAGCTAATGCGTCTTCCAGCAATGCTGTACCTGAAAAAAATGAGGCGTGTTTTTCATTTGACGAAGACCTACTCATGTCCATAAACTGCTAGTGTCCATAAACTACTAGTAGACGCTAGCCTAGCCAATGCAACTACTAAGATTAGTCAAAATCGTTTTGTAATTAATGCATTTTTTAGAGTAACGCATTTTATGATTCTGAAAAATTGGGCATACACACAATTTTAAAGACATTGTGCAGCTAATTGCAGATTGTGGGGGAAATGAGATTAAAAGCCATTTGATTTCTGGTCCCCAAAATGCCTTATATACATCGCGCTATACTAATCCGCGTGCGTGTGTAACACATTTAACTTAGAGAGTGATGGTTTTTTTCAAAATTTACGGTCAAAATCTTCTTAATCGTGGTCATATAGCGGTAGTTAGTCCATTTGCCAATGGGCTTATATGCCCAAATAAAAAGGCCGAAATGAAACCGTTTCCTACTGCATCAAAATGAGGGAACGGTGGCTTTGAACAAGGTCTTATATATGGGGAAGCCCCGGCGCTCATCGTTTTTATTGGCTTATAAAGGAAAACTCTTGAAATGCGCTATTTTGATTGGCTAAAAAAATTCATAGCAACAGAGTCCGTTGATAAGGTTCTTCATTTCTGCTGCTCTTTTGAAGAAGAAATGAGAAAGTTTTAATAATAAAACTTTTATTGTTGTACTTTTACTGTTATTGTATTGTATTGTATTGTATTGTAAGTGAGTTATCATTTGATTGGCTGACGATTTCCAAAAAGTTCGTTGCTTTCAAACGGTTTTCATTCTCGGTTGTCAATTTGACGAAGAAACACAGGTTTGTATATACGAAGGTTTATTATTATAAAACACGTTTTATAATCGTGTTTATTGCTAAACTGTTATACTGTTGTTGTATTTTAGATTAATAAAAGAAAAATTAGCACATGTGTAAGTGAGTAAGATCATCTTTTATTATGCATGTATTTAAATGTTTGTTTACAACATAAAATCACAGTGAAATGGTTTATGTCAGTGGAAAAAAAAGAAGAAATGCGAGTGAAAGAATGTATCCAGCACATTTTCAGGGTTACTTATTTCGTTTTAGTTATCAAATCATGTGGCTATACAGAAGAAGTGCAGTGAATGCAGAAAAAAATGATGTTTATTTACACGGTAACGAATGGTTTTAATTTTTTTAAGTTTGTTTTGAAAAGAAACGAAAACGAGGGGGAGCACAGTAAAAATTTGTTTTGGTAATGCGCGCCATTAGTTAGCAAAGAAGATTTATTTATTTACAGAGCAATTAAAATGGTTCTCATGACTGTGGAAATGGGGAACGTTTTATGCTGTCTTATCTCATCTCAACCATGTCTGTTTTTTATTAAATTTTATTGACAATGTTTGGTGCTTTGTCTCTCTGCCTGTCTGTCATTTATGTCTTTTGCTTTTGTTTGCTTCAATATGGTTGTTGCAGTAGTGTGGATTGTAGCTGTTCTTCACTGAAATCTTTTTCTTTTAGGTCAGAAAAGAAAAAGTGTATATAAACCATTAAAGAAATGAAGCACTTGGTTAAATTATGATGTTGTGAGGGTTAGTTAAGAGAAGAATGGATAAAGTATTTCAGAAATTCATTAATTATTGCTGTATTATTATACAATGTGATATGACTGTGCTACTAAGAAGCATTGCATTGATTGCTGGATGGATTCTTATATTTTGTCATGATTATGCATTATTTTGTGTTATGGTAATCGTTTACGTACTATGCCTGGGTATATAAGTTTGTTATATATTTGTTATTTTTATCTTTCGGTATTAAATTATGGCTTTGGTAGGGCATTTCATTGTTTCAATTATTTTTATTATTTTGATGTTTGGTTGTGTATCCCACGTTAAAAGTCTTTATTTAGTTTAGCTCCAGTGTTGAGTGTTGAACCTGCATTAACTTATTGGTTGATTTATAGACTTTCCAATCAAAAACCTTTACAAATTCTATCATTGAATTTGTGTTTTTAATTAATTATTTTTAGGATAAATGCGTACATGAATTTACTTTTTGTTTTTTGTTTTGTTTTTTATTTCAACCATGTCATAGCATGATTATCTTTTTCTGCATTTTTATACAATTGAAATATTTTTTAGGTAAGATTAATAATAAAAAAGCACGTAAACCGTTAAAGAAATGAAACTCATGGTTTTTATCATGATGTTGATGGTTTTGGGAAGAACAGACTATCATTTCAAAAATTCATTAATGGTTGCTGTCCAATGTAACTTTGGCACAAAAGAACAGTTGGAAGGTATCTATTTGTTTTCAATTAACATTTTGTAATGTTATCCAATGTTTTGTATGTCTGGATAAACAGTTCTGTGCTATATATTGCTATTTTTACACTAAAGTTACTTCTCCTCTGTGTATAAATATATATTCTGAGCCATATTGCTATTTGTTTCTGTTTTAAATCTTCTGAATGTAAGAAATGAATTAAAAAATTAATGCCTGTAAAAAACTTTTACACAAGTTAAATTCTGCGACACAACGCAAGCTGAACATGGGTGGCGAGCGAGGGTAGAAGAATAATAAATAATAATAATAATAATAATAATAATAATAATAATTACTACTTGCTTACTACCGCTATCTTGGCTTCTACAAAAATCCAATTTAGGCTACAAAATCAATCAAGCAACGATCTCACACCTACTCTTCATGGATGATCTCAAACTGTTTGCTGCAAATGACGACCAACTTGATAGCCTTGTCAACATCGTAAAATCGTTCAGTGATGACATCAAGATGAGCTTTGGACTGGAAAAGTGCAATAAACTGACGATAATTCGAGGAAAACCTAAACCTTCAACCGACATTACGCTTAACACAGGGGAAAATCTGAAAGATCTGGATCAGAATTGCCAATACCGATACCTTGGATTCAACGAAAGAGATACCACGGATAAAACAACGAAGTCATCAATGAAGAACGAGTACTTCAAACGAGTGAAACTGATATTAAAAAGCGAATTAAACAGCATAAATACTATCAACGCGATCAACTCATACGCAGTACCATCACTTGCATACGGATTTCCAATTCTAGACTGGACAATCACTGAACTCGAAATAATTGACCGTGAAACAAGAAAACTTCTACAAAAATACCACCTAATGCACGTCCAAAGTGATGTAACCCGAATATATCTCCCAAGGAAAAATGGTGGAAGAGGATTAATTAACATCTGCGACCATTTCAAAAGCGCAATCATAAATTACAGTAGCTACCTACTCAACAGTGAAGAACACCTCCTGAAAATGACATCCAACTGGCAATTTACGCGCGGAAAAAAGTCCATTCACGAGAAAGCACAAATATTTACAACTGAAATTGGAATTAACGTGGAAGAGTTAGCGGCAATGCCGAAACAACAGAGGAAAAACAACATCAAGAAAAGACGAAACGAAAGAAACGAAGACAAATTAACATCAAAAGCTCTTCATGGCCAATATATGAGACTAACAAAGCAAGCTGACATCGATCTAAACAACACCAACCAATGGCTGCAATCGTCAACGTTAAAACGCGCAACAGAGTCTATGATATGCGCCATACAAGAACAAGCGATAACAACAAAATATATTCAAAAGAAAATCCATAAGACTAGTGACGACGATAGATGCAGACTCTGCCACCAAGCTACCGAAACAATCCACCATATAACGTCAGGATGTACAGTATTGGCGCCGACAAAATATCTACAGCGCCACGACAACGTATGCAAGTATATCCATGACATGCTACTGATGGAGTATGATTTTAAAACAAACGAAACACCCTGGTATACACACACGCCAAACTCAGTCGAGGAGAACGAAAATGCAAAAATCTTATGGAATTTCTCTGTACAAACTGACCATCTCATACAGCACAACAAGCCGGATATCATCGTCATTAACAAACGACTGAATGAAGCCCACATTATAGATGTAGCGATACCGGAAGATAGCAATGTTTCTCGAAAACGGTTCGACAAGATCAGAGCATATACAGACCTAGCAGTCGAAATAAAATCTCTGTGGAACTTGGCAAAAGTGCAAATTGTCCCGATCATCATTGGAACTGTGGGCGTCTTTTATAATAGATTCGATGAAGATATCGATAAATTGAAACTAAAGAATCAAACGTTTAGCAAAAAACACGCACAAAAAATTACTTTACTTGGAACTACACATATTGTACGTAGTTTTTTACAAATAGTCTGAACAATACATGATGCATATTTAACGCATAGAAATAGCTAAGCCTCGATTACCCTAAAGAAATATAGCTATGAAGTTAAATATGTAACATAGTAAAGCACTTCATACCAATATCTTAAAAAAATTGTTGGGTTCCAATGGTCTCTCAGGATATATTGCCACCATTTCACTTAATTTTTCAAACGATATTTTTCAGCTCGCTCACTTTTCTAATTTAATTTTTCAAACGGGAAATTAAAGTCTCCTACTTTCAGGATCATCAAGTTCTAACAGTCTAAACAACGTCTATACAATCTCTTCGTTTCCAAATTAAGCTTTGAATCGGTTTTTCTTCTTTAGCTGTTTTATGTACGAAGTGTACTCTTTATTTTACTATAAACTGGAAGCTTCAATTGTACAAATATTTATACGGAAAGAAATAATAATAATAATAAAAATAATAAAAAATAGTTATCTACTTATAATAATCCGCAATCGTGTGTAACACATTTAACTTGGTAAGTGTGAAAAAAGACTGGGGACGAAATGTTTCTATGGAAAATTCAATACGGCATCTTTAGAAAGTGAGTAACTGAGTGTACTGTGTGCACATCCACGATTAGTATATGCTCCTCCGTTTTGTTATTTTTGGTTTCGCACTGAAAATCTGCCGAAAAACGTCAATGGAGAAGCGCAAGCAATGCAATGTTTTTCGTTCGAAATTGGTTAACGATCATTTTGTAGCAGTAAAAACAAAAACAAAAAACTTCACGAACACGAAGATAGTTTTTTTTTAAAACGAAGATCTTTAATTTTATTGTTTTAGTCGTTTTCGGAGAAAGATCGTATCGTTAAGATTGAATTAACAAGTGGAAGTAAATTCACGGAAGAACTGAATCAAAAATCAAAGTTTTGAGACTGTTTTCGTCTTTTTCCATTTAATTCATTTTTGACTGTTTGGTAGGCTGGAACTATACTCATGATAATTTAATAACTTTTTCTATGTTTGCTTTCCGATTTGGATAAGAAATCAAGTTTGTGTTTTGTTTTATTTTGCTTTCCTTTTTTGTTTGTGTGTATGTGTAGCATTTTGTTTATTATGATATGGTTTTCATTGCTCATGGAAATCTTCTTTTTTTTATATATATAGTTTAAAATAATTACGAAAGAGTTTAACAAGTCTAAATGCTTGAGTGTTTTGGTAAAGAACAGACTATTAAAATAACGAATGGTATCGAATCTTAGTGGATAAAGAAGCAACATTAGCAGGTATAATTCCGCATATCATTTACATGGCGTTTTTATTCTTCTTGATAACATATCTTTTCTTTTTTGACTGTTTGGTAGGCTGAAGCTAAACTCATGATCTTTTAATAAATATTCCCTGTTCCTACTCATATGTTTGCTTCAAGTTTGCGTTCGTTCTTTTAGTTTGCTTTTATTTGTGCGTATATGTAGCTAAATATGTTTTTATGATAGGTTTATTATTAATAGAAATCTTCTTTTTTAGGTAAAATTAATTATGAAAGAATATATAAATTCGACATTGTAATATGAAGGGTGTTTGGTAAAGAACTGACTAATGAAATAACGAATGCTATCGAATCTTATTGGAGTAAAGAAGCAACGTTAGCAGGTATAATTCCGTTTATCATTCATATTTCCTTTGGCGTTTTTATTTTTCACTACATGCCAAGGCAGCTTTGTTTACCACCCATTATCATTAAAGACTGTAAGAACAAAATTCCCACCTATTGCCCTTTGCTATGCGCCATCTTAACCAACAAATACAGCAGCCACTTCATCCATCGTGACATGAGGTTTTTTTTGTGTCTGTGTCAAAATCTATATTTTATGTTTCGTAATCACCTCTTTCTCTTTTCACGATGAACTGAAATCTTACGACATTTTAATAATGACGTTAGATTAAAAAATAGTGCCGCCTCTGCGTAGCCTTACGTCAAATATGTAGGAACAACCGTTTAAAAAAAAGTTAAATATTTCACTCCCTAAGTTAGAAGTGGCATAGGCGGATCTAGAGCTTAGGCAAAATTTGCGGAGAAGCGTTGTGTCATCAGGAAAAGAATAAAAAAGCGTGCGTTTTAACTAATTACAGTTAAACATTGAAAAGAAATTATACTCCTCCACTTTTTTTGCCTAACCCTGGATCCGCCACTGAAGTGGTATGCACAGCGCCGATTATGATAACTTTTTATTTCTATAAATGTTCGACACGGGTGTGAGCGATGCGTCGTTTTGAGAAATGCAACAGTAAAAAGTTTTTACACGGGATACTAGTCTAATATATTGGGAAATGTATTGATGTTATTGACGAGTATATCAAGCTTCCATTTTTGGCATCTCTTAGGGAAGGTTATTTTACGTTCTATAACAACGAATCGCAGGACATAACATGGGTAGAACAAATGGCTGTTTGTGTAACGTTTGAGCATAATAATTGGATTGCAGAACATTACGTTGGTATTTATCCCGTGAGTAAAGTTGGTACGTCTCTTTCTGCTTCCAACATAATGTGTTCATTAGAAAAGTTTTTTGAAGATATATCAGATGATTTGAAAAAAGCTCTCCCTGCTTGTATGGATACAATCAACGTAAATTCATGAGAAAGAGGTGGGCTCAAGCGATACCTCATGCATGCTGTTCCTCATTTAAGTTGGGTTGGCTTTATGTTTCAAGTATCTTTTTAATGAGTTTTTTATTATGAGCTTAAATTCCTAAATACCGCCCATTAGCCATGAATTTACTAGAAAAGTCTGCTGAAATTTATGAAAAAAATGTTGTTACCCCAATTACACCAAGCGTTTCCCCGCTAGACAGCACATTAAAGGGCTCGCAAGTCAGTGATTAAGGGTTACCAACAACTTGTGTCATCACTGGTTGTCTGCTACAGTGAAAGAAAGGAACCTGAACCTATGATCTACTTAGGCAGTTACACAAACTAACCATCCTGGCTACCATCCTCATGTTGTTAGAAGTATTTGAATGGACAGCTCCTCTCGGCCTAGGTTTACAAAGAAGTGGGGGAACTATTTGCCTTAGTAATATTACAACATACGTCGAAATTACCTTATTACAATTGATTGCTGCTAAACAATCACAGAAATGGTTGAAACAAGCTTTTGTTTCAGGAGTACGTAAATCGGCTAAAGACGAAATAGCAACCTTACCTGTAACAGCTGGAGTATGAAGTACAGAGGATTTATCGTGGGATTCCTTCATGATACAAACATATTATACCTTTATCGATAGATTCATTGATGAAATAAAGGAAGTTTTTGAACAGCTGAATTTCTTGGATAATTTGACAACTGTGTGATAATTGCGTTCAAACCAATGAAACATGACTACTTTTCTCATTATAAAAAGTAAATTTCAGAGTTGGGTCTAGTAAATATCACACTTTTTCATTCAGTAACTTATTATTATCAAAATAATATGGCGTGGTGAAATTATCGTGTTGGGACTTAATGTTTTTAACATGTTCTCTGCCATCTAGGAGTATACTCGTAGTAAAGAGGAAACATTTGAAGTAAACTTGCATTTCATTGGCTTATTTAGTGAGAAAACATTTTTTTGATTCTGTCCTGTCAAATATCAAACATACTTGTAGTGTGGCGCTGCGAGAAGAAATTCCTCGTGCAGTGACAAAATACGAGTATAATTGTAGTATATTTTTATTTTCAAAATTTGCTTTTATAACTGTCCTTGTGACAAAGGTTATTACTACAAATTATTAGCTTTGCAATATTTTGATCACCCTAAAAAATTCGATTCAGCCATGTTTTGCCACCGGCACTGAACGGTCCACTAGGGAAAAAGCAGCGGCAGCAAACCTGTTAAGGGTCAATTTTAAAGGATTTGGGGATGCCTTTTAAGCCAAAGCTGCAGTGGAACGATCACACAGTGTGCACTTCAAAGAGTACAAAATCTTAGTAACAGCATGAAATACTCCAATCAATATTGGTTAGTCATAATTTTCATGCATAACATCAACATTTGGAGCTTCTTCATCAACTATTTCCACTCTTCTTTCAGAATATGTCGTTAAATAGACTTCACCACCAAACTCTTTAACCAGTAGATTTTGAAATTTAGATATTCATGTTTATTTTCAATTAGATTTTTAAGAAAAGGAATCCATTCATCTCAGGCTGTAAATGAAATAACACCACTGTCATTCAACAAATACCTTTTATTCAAGACACAGGCATTCCTGGAACCACCAACAAGGACAGTTTTTTTGTGGCTTAAGAGTTGAGATGGAAATATAACTTACTTTTCCTCCAATACCAAACCAAATCAAACAACAACGACATGATTACTAAATTTCACGTGGTCATGTGTGGAGCACTATTGGTAATTTTACCCACAATTCCAAATACATGGCTGGGTACTTGCTTCGTACAAACCCTCTAACCTATGTCAACTCACTCCCTCACGGGCTCACTGCATGGTAGCGTCATTTCTATACCATCTTTTTCACAGCATGTGGTTTTGTAGTTTACTTTTACTTATTTTTTATCTGTCGGTCAGCTCTGACTGATATTTGACTGTGTATAATATTTATTATTTGTGTTACCTGTTAGAATAAAAAAGAAATAATTCAATACAATCCCCCTAACATCAGTTTAGATCGCAAGGGGGTAAGGTCCATTAGTTTTGATTTTGCGTTATTTCTTGAGAACTTATTTTGCTTTCCCTCATTAGAAAACAAAATGTAAAAGAAAGGATGGGGGAGATCTAAAAATAGATTTTATACCTTCTCATATTTTTTTTAGATTAATTATTATTGGAAAAGTGTTGATGTAGTTCTTTTTCATATTTGTGATGGATCCTTAGTGGCTGATTTAAGAGTTCTGTCATTCATTGATATGCACTTGCTTGCTACTTTCGGACTATGCCCTTTATTTTCTTTGTTAAGCTCTTATCCTAACATGTTTAAATGATGTGTTGTTAACTTTTTGGTCTTATGCTGACCGTATTCATTTATTGACGACAGTGGACTTACAGGCTCATATCACCGACACTTATTGTATATACTTAGAAGGGTTATAGCTTCTCTAGTCGTGTTATGTTCATATTCTTAAGCCTGTAATTCTTAAGCCTGTACATAATCATACACGCAAACAAGACTGTTGTATATACTTTATACACGTGTGGCATTCCCAACACGTGTAAATTTGTTCATTCTGACACAACATTTTGGCACTGAGATCAGGATTATATTTTTTTTGCTATTAGTTCTTCTTCTTACCATACCTTCCTGATCAGATTATCTCTTCTTCGAGATGGCAAAAGTAATTGATATTTCTGCACCAAAAACATTCAATATTCATGGTGATCCTACAAGCCTAGGAGTCAACTGGAAGAAATGGAAACAAAACTTTGGTGTTTATCTGATTGCAGCTGGCATCACTGATGATAACCAGAGATAAAGGAAAGCAAGATTCAGCTATGCAATTGTTATATAGATGTGAAAGTACAGGAGATAATTCAGGTGCGCACTTTTGAAACAGGATGACAGGAATTCCAGCAGGGCCAGTAGCCTTACAAGGATCAAGATTTGAAATGATGGAAGATATTTTAACTGGTGTGATACTGCAGCTATCCAGTACTTATGCAGTAGTGGCTTAGTGGTTAAAGCATTGAGCATAGGAACCCAATATTGAGGGTTCAAACCCTGCTTGAGTGGGGTGAGTGAGTTAAAAAAAACTTGATTAGTCCTCAAGGGAAATTCAGGAACAGCATGAGTAGAGTTGTTACTGAAAATATTAGAGAAGAGTTCAGCTTTATCCTTAGATGATGAGGAAACATTTGGGCCATTGAAAATAGGATGACTGGATGACCTTTTATTGTTGGTGACACTTTTAATGATGTGCTAAACATTTCGTGAGCCAATTTTTTGTGAAGAGAAACAATTGAGTTTCTTGCTGATATGTAAACTTTGCATCATTAATGGCAGTGATTTTGTGCTTGGTTGAAAAGAACTTTATTATAAGAAGATTTCTCACGTTGATATTTATGAAAGTAAAGATTTCTGTGTGCAATTGCTGCAACACAAGCAGGTGAGAACCAGGGAGAGGAGTGAGGTTTAACACAAAATTTTCTTTTGGGAATAAATGCTTCAATACCGGATGTAAGCCAATATGTGACTTCCTCTTCATTTGAAAACACGATAGACCAGGGGACATCGTGAAGAAAGTTACAAAAGTTATCCCATTCACCACGTTCATAAATGAAATGGAGATTCAGAAGCAGCTTTGCAATTAAGAGATGTTAAGACAGAAACTACTCCATGGTCAGAGTTGCTACTAGGAGCTTCACTAGATGCTTTACAGATGTCAGGATTTGATGTTGACAAGGGATGAAGTAGAGATGGAGATTGATCACCACGATCAGGAAAGCCAGTAAGGAAGTCAATGATTTGGTGAAGAGATTGAGAGGCAAAAATAAGAGTATGAATTCCTGAGTGAGAGATTCCGCTTGAGAATTTGAGCGATTTTTCATGATGAACATTGAAGTCACCAAAAACAAATATGTTGACACTGTGGTGAATTGATAGGGCCTTGTCAATACTCTCAGATATAGAGTTTATAACAGAACTGTCTTGGGATGATGGAGATCGAGACAGAAACAGATAGCTTGTTGAATGGAGCAATGAAAGACGCATGCACATATATGGCAAATCACTAAAGACCACTAAAACAAGTAATAGGTATATTATCTCGAAGTTATACAACAAGGCCATGCAAGTGGGTTTTAGAAGCATTGCGATTTCTGTGGCCAAAGTGCTGTTGGAAAGAGGCGAAACATTTGGTATGATTAAGATAACTTAAACATAGGCATTACTGTCATTGCTGAAACGTCTGGGGTATGTTAGAAGGTGGCCACAATCGTGGTGTCTTATCTCGGAAGATGAAATTTCGTCAGGATATTCACGAATGTATAACGTAGATTATGTCGATTCTGAAGATGAAATGGAAATGAGCCAGGGAGCATTTCATGAGATCCAAGAGATGCATGAGATGAATGAGAATTTCTTGTGTATTTTAAAGTTTATGTTAGCATTTTCAGTTTTCAGAGAAGAAGTATGTTCCTTAACCCCTTAACTGTGTTTGACAGATATATCCGTTGTTACTATTTGGCCATAATTTTTGTTTGACGGATATTTCCGTCCCTGAGGGTTACATTTTACAGATCTTGGTTTTGAGCCTTGGACCCTCTAAATCGGGTCAAAACACTTCCTTGGGTCCTTGGTCTGTGTTTTTGACTGTTTTTCATTTATTTGCATCTGCGCAGGACAAAAATGTTTCACAACAAACATGGAAGAAGGAAGCAGTGCAGAGCCTCCAAAAAAACGTTTTTATACTGTTGAAGAAGCAGCTAAATTTATGCTTGAAAGTGATTCTGAAGACAACTTTTCGGACTTTTCTGACTCTGGAAGTGAACTAGAATGCAATATCGAGTCAGAAACAGATGAAGAGATTGTTTTGAGTGCAGAAGAGACAACAAAGACAACTGTTGAGGAAGCACCTCAAGTTGATTTTGGTGTTGAAGATGTTCCAGTGCAGCAAAATAATGAAGTAATATGGACTGATGAACTCCCAGAGAACTTTGCCCCAGGGAACAAACGTTTTGTGGTTCCCCTGGGGTTAGTGAAATAATTCAAGATGATGATCCTTTATACTTGTTTGAATTATTCTTTGATGATGAACTTGTTGAAGAAATACTTACCCAGACTAACTTATATGCTGAACAGTACTTACAAGCACATAGAGATAATATAAGTGATATAAGGGATCATGAATTTGCCTTTTTCTGTGACAGTGTCACTATCAAAAAATGTATCCCTACAGGAACAATATAGGAAGGTGACTGGATGACTTGATTTCTTCACACTCTTTGTTGTTTCTGGAAATATTGCAATTTTTCCTTTTTTTAAACATTGAAACAGATGTGGTCCCTTTTCCTTTATACATCGTTTCTGATCAGGTCTTAGACCATACGCAAGATTGGTTGCAATTTCAAACACCACACAGCCAATTCTATTAGTCTGTTCTTGCACAGAATTGTGAAGAATCTCTTATGTGTGTGGAAGCACTTCTTCGTAAAAAGCATGTTTGTCTCATAAAGACTTTTCTCATTTTGGCATCAGCAGAATCATAAAACCCAATGTCATCACTTTCATCTGCAGCTACAACTGTCCAATGAGTGGATCCAAACAGTATCTGTATAAATGCCCCTTCCCTTTTTGTTAACTTGTTGTGAATACCTTGAATATGAAACAAAATTATTGAGTGTAAGACACTGACAAAAGAAATTAGAACATAAATATGAAAATAATTTAACAATGTTTAACCAGAAACAGTTCATTCTGTGTCTTCAAAACCTTCAATTAAAGGAAATTGTTGATGTAAGAGAAGTTGGGCATAAGTTATAATCCAGTCACTGGCTCTGCTGGCTAATTCAAAACAAAACAGTAAACAACCCTGCATTCTTTATTTATTCAGCATACTAACTAAATAGATATATACTATTTTAACTTCGGTTTAACTTCAAACTTAAGAGGATACCTTTCAAAACCAATTCACATCATCATGTTTGTAAACAACATTGATCATCTTCAGGGTATCCACAGGCTTCGGATGTAAACATTCCAGCCTTTTTTGGGAAAAACCTATATAAATTCCAGCCGATAAGAGTTGATTTTGGTACCTTTTTCTAGCCGTTCTATGCAAAAATTACCCTTTTTCCAGCTACAAATTCTGGACGATAGAAATAGTGAAAAAATTACTTGTTTTAAAAATGACAGATAAGAACATAGCTATAAAGAAATTTTAACAAAACAGAACAAAACGAAACCACAGCATCCTTAAACAAGTTTCTTCCTTTTAATCTCCAGCTCAGAGATCTCACTGTCTAGAGATTCTGACTGTTCCTTTAACTCTCTGGCCTTTCTTTTAAGAGTGTTTGCCTTAACAAACACAGTAATGTCCATTTTCTCTTCTCCTTTCACCATGCAGTCTGTTGATTCTAATTCTAACAGTGTGATCGATTTGTAAAGACTGACTTGTCTGCTCTTTAATTTCTCAATGTCATCTAAAATCAGTCTTGACTTTCTTTCATTGTCCGACTTTTCACGCCTTTCCTTCCCATCCTCTAAATGGGTTGCATATCTCTGGCGAGCTTATCTGAACACTTTTATCATCGGCTGGGTTATTTCAATTGTCTGAGTTTTTAATAAGCTTTTCTTTAGGTTAAACCCACGCTCAACAGCAGCTTGTCCATGACTTAGAGTTTGGACAAGTCTGACAACAATGGATAATTCACCATGCTTGTTGACTGAAATAATAATCATCTAATCAATCACTTTTTTCCGACAATGTATGAGGTGACGATTTCATTAGATCAACGAATGCTTTGAAATCTTTCAATGCTTGTTCAGCTTTGTGCGCAGACATGATTGATTTCAGCATTATTCTAAACTTTTTAACAAGGAAACCTTTTTATTGTTGAAAAGAACATTAGGATCTAGAACACTTGCAGCTTTCAAAAACGTAGAACAGATAGGACTTCGCTCAAACAGTTTCCCCAACATGGACACTAGAAAGGTACGTGCACTGACTAAGAATTCTTTCATTTGCTTTGAATTAACATCATCTTTCTTTCTGCTATCAAATAACACCTCTACTGCCAAACCAAGCTGAAGATTTTTAACTGGGATTAAGTTTTCTTCCTTCTGGAGATCAATTTCACTCCATTTCTGTGGTAGATTTTTCGCAGCAGCTAAAACAGAAGGCTTCACGACAAGCTCCAACAGGTTCTGAATTATACTTTTAAGTTCATGGTTTATCAGCCCGGAACTTTTCAAGAAAAGGCTCAATAAGATTAGCAACGTATGAAAAAAAAGGTGCAATTTGGCTTTCAAAAATGGGTCAGATAATGCTTCTTTTAAGTACTGTGAAGCTTTGACATTTTGGCTGCTTTGATTTCGGCAGAGATTCCCAAAACTTCATGACTTGCTTCAGATTATCTGTTATTTCAATCAAGCGTAGAGCAACCTTCTTGTTTTCAACCTAACTAAAAAAGAAAATTGAAAGTAGAACAAAATCTCCTTTCGTCTGCTGTAAATAATCAAGCAAGATAAAACAATTCAAGGGGAATTTGCTTTGCATAGACCTTGTCATTATTATTATTATTATGAATGTTTTAAAAGGATATATACATTTCAGAAAATAAATTCTGCTATTAATATGTGTCCTTTAAAAAACTATATAAAAGTGTGTTCATGTTAAAAAAAAATTAAAATTTTACCTTGATACATATATAGAAAAATTAATCATTAGATCTGCATCCGACATTTTAACGTGCGCAATGACACTGTAAGGAAGATGACCCTTATCAGCCGACTTTCTGATTTCGTCAGTAAGCAGAGTTGTCGCCATTTCAGTAGATCGCTTCGAACGGTACCCATATTGGTTCTCTGACTGTAAATGATTTGATTCGAGATAGGTCATTAGCTGATTGTGAACTGCTTTTTCCGTTATTTTTTACAGAACTGGTAGGATAGAAATCGGCCTAAAGTTGTTGTAATCAGATGAATCACCACCTTTATGCAATGGAATCACTTGTGCAACTTTCCAGTCAGCTGGAACTTTTCCAGAACGTAAAGATAAGTTGATTAGATATGCAAGTGGTTTTGCTAGTTCATGTGCAACATATCGATCCCTGTGGATTTATGACGTTTTAACTTTTTCAATTGCTTCTCAACAAACACTGCTGAAACATACGTAAACTGTAATGTTGTATCAGTTTGTTTTTCGATTTTCGATGTCGGTTGCCAAATAAACAATTTCAACTGGAAACTTTTCTGTTTCAAAGTTTTTGCACCTGTTGAAAAGAATGTGCAAAAGTTGTTTCCTTTCAAAAAGTTACTTTCCATCGGTACATTGTTTGTAATTTTATTTCCCGGAAATATAGATTTTATTGTTTGCCGAAACTTTCTCGGATTTTTCCTGTTTTCTAGAATGAGGGACTGATGATATTGACTTCTAGCTTTTTTTATTTCGTATGTACAGGCGTTTCTCAGCTGTTCGTATTGGACCCAGTCCACTTCGTTTTTGGTTCGACGGTATTTTCTCAAGATTTTATCTCTACGATTCATTGTTTGTTTAATTTCTTTCCTTAACCAAGGACAAAAAGTCCCCTTCACACGTTTTGTAATCATTGGGGCGTGTTTGTTGAAACACTCAAATAATTTGCTTCGAAAAAATGTCCAACATTGGTTAACATCAGTTATGGAATACAACGGGTTTAGTAATTCATCATTTAATTCCCTCCTCATGTCATTTGGATTGTAATGAGAATAATTTCTGCATCTGATTGTTCTAGCTTTCGTTTTCTGACTGTTTAGTTTCCTAATACAGCCAACAAGATCATGATCGCTAAGACTCATGGGACTGGTTGTTATGTAGACCTTGATAGCCTTTTATGGTAGAGGGTGGTAATCCATATGCCTGGAATATCAGTAAGCAGAAGTAAGCAATATATCACAGGCAAATGTACCAGTCTTTATGTGTTCATTATTCCAAAATGAAAGAAATGTAAATCTATACAGAGTAGCAGAGAAGCTGAAAGGATACAATCAGGATCCAGTGGCAGAAGCGTAGTCTTCTCTTCGAGCAGGACTGTTGTGTAAAAGGAAGTACGGAGCCTTCATTATCTTCTTTAATCCCCATCCAGTAGCAGTTTCACCAGTTTTCATACTGCCATGAAGCACATGCAAACTGCAGTATCCTATGTCGATAAGAGAATGGATAGCTTCACTTTCTTTAAACGTAACAAATTCTTTATAAAACTTCAAATTGACATTTTGGCCCATCCATTGAAATTTGGTAAGTTTAGAAAACGACAGTTCCTCAGTCACCTTGTTAAAATGCCTCAAAAGGTCAGTATGGGTAGCATGTCCAAGAAAACTCAATCCAAGATATCTAGATTTTACTTGGCTACGGTTAACATCCCAGTACCTCATAATAAGATCCATTTCCGAAGTCTGGGTGACATCATTCAAACTTTTGTCGAAGCTGTATACATTGATATCAGATACGTTGATGTCATCTAGTAAATACCTTTTAAAATGTGGTGTGAGTCCGTGATTTATGACGTACATTGCTTTCGATCTTCCCATACGAAAGTCTTTCGCGATTTTGCTATCTGTAAACATAGCAACTAAAGCATCACTCAAACCGTCATTAGATCGTACCGAAAATCCATTTTGCACGGAGTACAGAGTCCATATTATTTCGGCCCTTGTAACAATATTACTATCATTGAGATGATCAAGAGTGACTTGCTGTTTCCCTGAAGAGCTAGAGTAGGCTGTCTTGTCTAATGTATGATTAACTTCCTTTTCAGGTTTCCTAAAAAACGCCTGTACTTTGTTTAAAGCATCAAGATGCTTTTTTGTATTCCTGCGTAAGCAAGGAATACTTTGAAACCGTTCGTGTTTTTTTTTTTTTTTTTTTTTTTTTTTTCACTGTCCAAACCTAGACCAATTTTTGTCGATGGGAAATAGCCACTCAAATCATTAATGTTCCCAACTTACATTCTTTTTATGATTTAACAGTCTAAACTTACACTATATTCATTGTATACAAGTACTTTGCTTGAAAAGACTCTAAAAGTGTAAAATATAAGCTCTAGTGAAAGTAATAATTAACATATGGCTAAATCGCAGATGCCAAGGTAGAAATGTTGTTTCACGTGAGTCTTATGCAACGTTCTTAAGTTTTCCGTAGTTGTTTTAAAAATGGAAGCGAAGAAGCACACGTAGATCTGAGAAAGTTTCTTTGTTGAATATATGGATATAGAAGACGTTGTATACGGCTGTAAAACGTAAAAGAATAGAGAACATTTATGATCCAAACTGATAATCTACGTGAAACTAATATTCTCAGTAGTCATTCTTGATAAATAAGCAGTTCTTGATGCTTCAAAACAGATATGAACGACTACCAATAGGGTATGTTTATATCAATTTAATGCGAAAGGTTTCTATTAGTCTTTCTAAATATAATACAATTTTTCAATTAATGTTCCTAGACAAGCTACCCTGTTTTTATAAAGCTCTGGAATCATGAAGCACAGCTCATCTTCCTCATCAACTTCTACCTATTTTATTTATCATTTGATGACCACTTTTTTAATTGACTAGTCAAATTTAAAATATTGTATGATTCTAAAATTTGTATACTATCAAGCTGACGATAAAAAGGAAACACAGATAATTTTATTATTTCGCATGGCCAAGTAAAAGTTTTTATTATGAAGTTCAGGTACAAACAACATAAAGATTTTCATACTGTATAGTTTTAAAAGGAGTATTTTGAAACATCCACGGAAGAGTGTTCTCTAATGGATTTTTAAACTGACGGTGTTCCTTTTTAAGCTTGATCTCCGGCAAAATTTTTCAAAGTCTCTTCACTTTTATGATGCTCTCGGGAATGTAATTAAATTACATTCGAAGTTATTACTTCTTAAGCACAGACTTTTCTTGACGCGACAAACTTTTTATTACTTAATTACTTCTTGAAGATTCTTTAGGGAATACAACTTTGAATGAAAATCTTTTTTAAAAAATCTCTAAATTGAAGCAAGACTGAAGTTTTATATGAGACAACAAAGTTTAATTGTTATCGTTGATAAAAGGTAAAATGTAAAATACTGCAAACATCACTCTGCATTATGCATAACGTTTTAAATCGTGACTTAACCCTTTAAGGCCTGGCAGGTCACCAGTGACCCGTATTTTTAAACTTTAATAACTTTTTTTTGAAGCTACTTATAATAGCCTGGTAACCGTATATAAAGAAAACATAACATCTATTTTTAATTTAATTGCTTTCAAATGTTTGATGACGTCATATGAAGATCATGTGACACTTCCAATTATGGTAAAAAAAAATTAAAATTTTTTTAGACTTCCTTGTTCCCAAACCCCTATTTTCGTATTGAACTATGCCTTTTTACTTTTACTTCCTGAAAGGTTATTTTCTTAGCTACAAATTGAGTTAAATATCAACTTGATAGCACACAAACTTATCAAGTTATTGGCCTTTAACTAGACTGGGTCAGTAGTGACCCTAATGGTATTAAGGGTAAAAACAATGAAATAATGTATTACTGCTGCTTTGCATATTTCAGAAGCTTCTGAGTCTCAGTATCACTAACATTGGTGCGATAATGATAGAATTACATAATAAACTGTTGTACCTGATAATATTGGCTCAAAAAATAGTGGGTCATAAGGGACCCTAATTTCAGAGAGGGTAAAAAAGGATTAAAAAATGAAATTTTCTCAACACAATATGAACTTTTCTTTCAAAAATAACTAGTAATCATAAAAAACATACAGCTAAATAAGTCCCAATAAACTTTTACTCTATCATATATTTTTAAAATGAATGACTAGTATCCCGTGTAAAAATGTTTTACGGGTTTTAATTCTGAAAATGATGTCTCAAAAATGGTGTCGAAAAATGACACTCGCCACTCATGTTCAGCCTGTGTTGTGTCATTTGTAAAACATTTGTGAGCATTTATTATGTTCATCAGAAAAGTGTATTAAATATTTGCTACGACATTTAAACAGCCATTTCATACATCAACGAACTTCAAACTAAGTTTGGAATTGGAAACTAAGCTGACAAAACCAAGCAATGAGATGGCACTCCATTAATCAGATCTGTAACCCAGTGTGCAAAATCGTCAAAAAATCACTGTGACGGAGAGCATTCTTAGTGAAATTGTGTGTAGATTTCTATAGAAATGCACTCTTTCGCAGATATTTTTTAATAAACGTGCTATGAATATTTAAAATTTCTGTTCGACACTAATTCAACAGGGTAAAACGTTTTCGAAAATGCTGACTATAAGGTTAAGCAAAAAATGTCATAGAATGATCAGCAGGAACATAAATTCTCATGAAAAACTGTTGACAATACTACACCAAAAAAGTATCCTAAGATAGCATAAACAAACAAATAAATAAATAAATAAACCAAATAAAGGTTATCTTTAATCACTTTTGAAAAGTGTATATCGACTACGTTAACAGTCCTCGAATGCGTTTCGATGGTTTAATCCATTTATTCTTGGAAATAGTAATTCTCGGTGAATAGCGAGTACATTGCATCTTTGAACGTAGTTGTGCAATGATAACAGTGATATGACTTCGTTAACAGTCCTCCAATGCGTTTTTATGGTTTAGTCCATTATTCTTGGAAATAATAATTCTCGGTAGCGAGTGCATTGCATCTACGTACGCATGCAGTTGGAATTATCGGATCTTCCGAAAAGTGAATTTTTAAAAATTGATGACATATTATTCGTAAGAGAAACCAAAGAATCTAAAAAAATAAATAAATAAAGTTAAGGTTGACTTTTAAATCCGACGTGTGTAGCCGACATATATCTTAGAACTAAACTTTCATTCACAATTACCTTGACAATGCTATCTAGACTATAGCAGATACGGTTATCCATAGGATACTGTCAAAAATGGTTTTTACCATGAACACCAAGTTGACCTCAATACTATACTATAAATCTAAAGAATCTGAATAAATATAAGGTAAAGATAATGAATAATCATCGATTGTTTGTGTCAGCAGTTAATCAATTTTGTTAGTTAAGAAAGAAGATGTGATTCTATTTACAGTTTGCTTTGTCATTAATGAACAGTTGCTCGTTTCCAGCCAATTTCTCAATTGTTCTATTTCTGCTGACATCAGCATATTCCATATAACAGTTCATTATCTTTAACACACAGACAATAAGCTCATTATCCTCAATAAACTAAATGAACTAACTTTTTGGAATAGTAATCTCTCGAACTGACAAAGAAGTTTTCTCTTAAACCATAACCTGTAATGTCATTTCACAAAACAGGCTACAGGATAGTAAAATAAAGATCAAAGGAAGTACGTAACAACTTTTATTTCAACTAAAAACAACAAACATTAACATAAATAACGATGGTATGGAACTACCATACACTGACCGTGAATAACTGATTAATTACCCTATGCATTTCTTGTTAGAAGGAATTTCTACACCTTGTGAAAAACAAAATTCTTAAAAATCCTTATTAATAGGCAATGGGCATTAATCAACCATTCACAGGAGCAACTTTTAGATTTCTACCAGCCAAAGATGTTTTCCAAAACGCAGAAAATTAAATTTAATGAAAAAGCTTGAGCTCTATGTACGGTAGTTCCATACCATGTAAAAACTCAACTATCTAAAATAAACATTCTCAACAAAAAAATTGGTATTTAAACCTGCATATTTCGGTATAAAATTTTTTTTTAAGTTATTGTTTTTTTTAAATTTTTTTTGAGGGGGGACGAACCCTTCGTGGTCTCGCCCCCCATTTTTTTTCCACACCCAGAACGCGCGGTTAGACCGCGGTCCTGGGTGGGTTTTTCTGTATTTTTGGAAATCCTGTCGTGTCACTAAAATGTAAGAACAAAAAATGATTAGTAATGAATTAAGATAATTAACTAAGATAATTAATAGGTAACAAATAAAGGAATTAGCACATAGATAGATTATACTATTGACGCTGAGAATTAATATCTCCAAGAATAAATTCAATTGAGTTTTATGGGAAATATTTGTGTTACTTACAGCTTGTAGATTCTTTAGCCTCCTTTTGTTCTAAAAAAGACAGTCAAGCATTAATTAAAGGAATTACCACATACACAGTTAAAAATGTGCTTTTGAGGCTGAGAATTATTATTTCCAAGAATAAATTCAATTGAGTTTTATCAGAAACTTTTGTGTTACTTACGACTGTTTCCTTTTTTCGGGTTTTTTGTTTCTAAATAAGAAAGTGAGGCATTAATTTAAGAGATTAACACAAAGATAAATGTAAAATGTGCTATTAAGGCTGAGAATTATTATATCCAAGAATAAATTCAATTGATTTTTATCAGAAATTTTTGTATTAGGGAAAAAATCCTTACTCTCCAAATTTTGGGTAGATGCTCTTACTATAATATAAAAGAGAAACAGTATAAACACTACGTCTGCCAAAGTGCATTCTACACAGATTCAACACAGATCTACAGACTAAAACTGATGTTTTATGTAAAACAATTCATAACTCACAACTGCTGGGATCTTTAGCATCAAACAGAAAGAATATTATAAAGAAGATTTCAATAGTGAACATGATAAGAGGCAACATGTGTTAGGGAAAGAATCCTTACTCTTCATATTTTGGACAGAAGTTGTTATGATAATAAGAGAAACAGTATAAATAACTTCATCTGTCACATGTATTTAAGTAAAATGTTAAAAAGGAAAATATCAAACCATTTTCTGCAGCATTCCCTATGAACAAAATATAATGAAATTACAATAACATGACTGATAAGCAAAACTTGGCTAAATGAAAATAAGAAGTTACCTTCTCCCAGTAGACCCTTCTCTTCTGAAATGAAAGGAGTAATTTAATATTCACCAATAGTAATTCTAAATGACACTAATGGTATTCTATTGAAGCAATAATTCCTTTTACCTTCCGGTGTTATTTCATCATTCCCTAAAATATAGAAGGTATAAATAGACCGTCTTTTCTTTTTCTCTATTATATTTACAGTTTTATTTTGAAAACTTACCAGTCTCTTGCACCCCATCCAGAATCACTAAAATATAATACATACGCACATGGATTTATACTGCTTTAACAATTCCAATATATTGGAAAGCTCTATGTACTTACTGGCTTCATCAGTTACATTAGGACCTGGAACAAAACAGTGAAAAATTAATTTTGTATTCAAAAACAACAGTATAAAAAGCATAGAAATATTTACCTTCACGTGGCACTGCCATTGTTTTTTTTTTAATTATAATTAGTTCACT
This sequence comes from Turritopsis dohrnii, assembly GCA_027922465.2. NCBI lineage: Eukaryota > Metazoa > Cnidaria > Hydrozoa > Anthoathecata > Oceaniidae > Turritopsis > Turritopsis dohrnii. The sequence goes on along the minus strand of BQMF02000815.1, from coordinate 7,967 downwards.
AAAAAAGAAACAACTTTGAATTAATTTTCACAAAGGTAAAAGGATGAATGCCCTGACTTTTGGTTCATGGATGGTGCATGCAAGAACTTTTCATGATAAACAAAATTAAGATGCAAGAGACGAATGCATGCACAACCCATGGTAACAGAGTACACGACGTGAACGTAAGTCAATGGGACTTGTACTCCGCCTAAAAAACAAACATACAGAAATAAACTGTTTTTTAGGCAAAATAATTAAGTAACTATAAAAGCATATCTTTACATCCATATTTAGCATTGCAACAAAGAAAATGTCATTGAATTAACAAATTAACACTATAATATCAATCATTAACAGTTGAGCAACAGACACTATAGGAAAACTCATGACAGTATATACTACGATATAAAAGTCATGACGCTATAGAGGAAAAGCTGCTTTTAAACAACTGCAATGCAAATCACTCCCAAATGAGTGACGATACGATCAATGTACAACCGGAAACTGATATTTTTACTTTTCCGGTATCTTTGAAACTCATAATCCAAATCCTTTGCACATACCAAGTATATAGATGAAAACAAAAGATATGCAGAATTAAGTTACTGTAATACTTGTGGAAAGACAACATTTTGAGTATACATCTTTCCATTGATATAACCTTGTTTCCCAGTAGCAGCAACTTTGATTTTCACATTATCAAATGCCTTTGCCCTGGAACATGCCACATATAACTGACCATGAGAAAAGCACGGCCTCTGCAAAAACAAACCAATTTTATCAAATGTTTGGCCTTGACTCTTGTTAATAGTGAAAGAGTAGGCCAAACGGATAGGTAATTGCCTGCGTTTTAATATAAAAGGCATACCTGTATCTGAAGGTGACAGTTCAACCCTAGGTATGAAAATGATTTCTCCAACTGCTGACCCTGTCAAAACTTCAGCTTTAATAAAATTATGAGATAGTTCGCGAACAATCAAGCGGGTGCCATTACAGAGACCTTTCCTGATGTTCAGATTCCTCAAAAGCATTATGATAGCCCCAACTTTAAGTTTCAAACAATGTGGAGGCATACCGGAAGGTGTTATGCTGTTCAGAAAATCAAGCGGATAATTTTGCCGCTCATCTTCATTGTCACATACCACTTCATCAGCACTGTAATAACAAACTGCCTCTCCTTGCAATCTTTCCAACACCTCATTGTTAATGATCAATGATTGCTCGTTTGTTGGTGTCAGAATGGCTGTTGAAGCATATTCGTGAGGTTCCAATCCGTCATACATCACCGATATAATTGAAGTGTTGTGGGGAACAACGCAACAATCGGGGATTTCAATAGAACCCTTAGCCGGTTCATTTTGTTTTGTTGGCAGTTCACCATTACCAAGTTGTAATAACCAAGCACAGAATTCTTGTTCTTCCGGCCTGGCTCTCATGTTCTCGGTAAGTGAGTACTTTACCACTGATGCCCACATAACAGAACTTGTCAAGCAAACTTCTATTACATCAGTTGGTTTTGCTTTCTTCACAACTGGCAAACACTGACGAAAATCTCCGCCCCACAAAAGTACCTTTCCACCGAAAAGTGCGTCACTGCCGCAAATGTCACGAAGCAGCCTGTCGATAGCATGGAAAATGTGCGTAGAAACCATTGTGGCTTCATCGATCAGAAACAGGTCAATACTTCGAAGGTATTCTGCATGTTTAGATGTTGGTGTTATGTTACATACACTGTTTTCTAAAACAGGAACAGGCAAACGAAATAAGGAATGCAATGTACAACCACCAGATAATAAAGTGGCTGCAATACCTGTGAATGCAGCAGTAGCAACTTTCCAACCTCTGGCTCTACATGCTGTAATAACATAGTTATATGTAAATGTTTTACCTGTGCCAGCTGGTCCATCCAGATAAAACAATGTTTCAAGTTGTGCTAATCCATTGCGCACATTTGAAACAGCAGACAAAATCGCATCTGCAACAACTAACTGCTGTTCGTTAAGCTGAGGCCTTACCTGCTGGACCCTGTCAATGTAAACATTCACATCGACTTCTTCCTCAGGGATCTGCTGAACCAACTCTGGAAGGTTAAATTGTGTTAAGGACATACCAAATTGTTTTAGGACATTATCAATGTAACCCAAAACCCTTTGCTCTGCTTGAGGAGCCGCCAATGTTCGAGCGTAGTCCTCGCACAGATGCCCCTTGAATGTATTCCACAACTCGAGAGGATTGGAGGGTTCGCAATGTGTCAAAATCGTGACAAACAGTTGTCTAAGCTGTTGAGGCATCTGGAAGGTTGATGCTTCTTCCAACGTATTGTGCCACTCTTCGTCATCTTGAAGAAGACGTCTGGCAGTACACGCCTCTCGGAATGTGTCGTAAACCACTCCATCAAAAGTACGTAGATATTCGAATGAAGTAGCGCCTGGAACATGCAGCAACAAAACTCGAAGGAAAAATCGTTCTCCTTCTGACGGTCGTGCATTATATAACCGAGCGACTATAGGCTTGAGTGTTTTCTTTCGTTTTTGCCATTTTTTCTCTTTGCCATGAAAGACATAATGATACGGAATATCTGAGTAAAGATACTGTAGAGCATCAGGATCTTCTACATTCAGATTAAACCATGCTGTAAGGTGACTATCATTCAATGCCCCTTCAGCAGCTTCCGCTTCTTCGCCAGCTCTAAAATAAACTTGATGACGATCAGGTAAATGAACAGCTAATCGCTTAATAGTATGCGATTTTTCATGCATAGAGAACTCAAATATTCTCCATAATGCTTCGGGCGCACTGACATATCGAGCATCCAGAAACGTTTTAATTTCGTCATGTTCCAAACGTTCATTAATCTCGATATTAGCACGATCATGTCCTTTGTAAATGTATTTAAAGAGATACTTTACACTTTTGATTGTGGTACATGCTTCCAAATTGATGTGAGCATTATACTTCTTGGACAACCATGGACAGTACGGAACTACCCATTGATTATCTAAGTCCACATTTCTTACTCTCACTGTACGGCCATTGTTACGTCTGCGATACAGTGGATACCCATTTGCATTCATTTGGGTTGCTTCATAAAATCGCTTTGGAAAATCCTTGGTGCAGTTGCCATCATCTCCCATACAAACTGCATTAGGGTTAGCATTCCCACAGGGACCATGAATCATACATGACTTGATGATATTATGAAGTTTAGGTTCCTGTTCAGGATCTGGTATTTCAGCAGAAATTAAGCTGTCGATGTCATCAGCATTACGCAGTTTATCCTCTTGTGCTAAATGGATAAGAATATGAGCATGAGGTAAAGAACGTTTCTGAAATTCAATAACATACAAATGGGAAATGGCTTTCCCCAAAACACCATTTTTATTAATGTCCTCCAAAAGTGCTTTTAATTTCAAATTGAAAACACGTGTAATCAAATCAGGACGATAATGTGCAGGCTCATCTAAGTTTTCTGTGATTTCCTTCCATTTTGGATTGCAGGTAAATGTGCAAAACAAATCCAGTTTGCCCATTTTAGTTACCATGGCCATAGCATCCTGATAATTTTGCTGCATGGCCCTTGGACCACCCTGAAAAGAAGAAGGAAGAATCACCGGTCTGCCTGCTTGAAGGCCACGGTTTTCTGCAACATTTTCAAGATAATCAATGAGCCCTTGATATTGCTCAACCCGGAAATCACCCTGATTCGACGAATGTAATTAAGACGGTCGGACTCAACTTTGCAGTAACAATCTACAGCAAATTGTTGAAGTAATCTTTTAACTTTTAAGATGGGGCTAAAAAGCATCTCTAAATGCAAACCTATAAGTATAATATTGCAACATGGTAGTACGACAATGCTGGCCTGTTGCATATTCTGCTACATGAGGAATTTCAGAACTCCAACCCAACTCTCCTCTTGGAAAAAATACAGGATACACCATTGGATCGATATTAGGTGAATGAACAGGCAAATCCTGCAATGGTCTATCTCGAGGGTAAACAAACAATGTCTCGAGCCAATGGTGGTGCACCATCTTCACCAACAAAAACAGCAGCTACTTCATCATGATGAGGTAGATTGTATCGACGCCTGTCACCGCCACTTCTCAAGTGCATTCTAACCTGAAAATCAAAAGCAAATTATCAAAAGCAGTTGAAAGATCAGTCCTTTAGTAAATATCTATTTCCACTTACCTCAGATGGGCGGCGATTTTGTTCATTTGCGCGACGCAGTTCCTCTGCTTCTACCTCACTCATGTGTTTATAAGCAGCTGCATAAGGACTCTCCCGTAAAATGATATCTTGCAAAGTTTGCATGACTTCAGGGGAGCAACCTTGATTTTCTGGTCTTGCCATTCGCTCGTTGAATGCATCCATACCATCATAAATATATAGTTGACCATATGATGGAGGAACACCTGGCGGTGGGTGTAAATTACCTGTTCGGTGACATACCTGGCCATTATACGAAAAACTGGTGGACCACGACCTGGCGGTACAGCCAATTTCGCACCCATAGAAGCAAAAGCAACCGAACTGTTGAACTTTCGAATATTTTCTTGAAAGTTCTTTGCTTGATTGTTATCACCTACTAAAAGATCTTTAAGGTCATTAGGATAAAAATGTTATCTAAATGAACTTTACCATTGTGACAACACTTAAAATTAGTTTCCTCAGCAAACATCCTGGCACCACAAAACTGACAGACCTTGTCCATGGCACCAAGATAGTGTAGCTCAGGCAGTTGGTCTTGCCGAGCAGAACGATGCAATTGGGGATTTGCATTTCGTCGAACAGCCCGTCTTGCCCTCATGCGAAGAACATTAGCATTTCGCCGGGCTAACCTTTGATCGTCACCTTCCATTTGACGATTCTGAACGTGCCTTTCAGCATCATTGATACGAAGTCGTTCATTTTCTGATCCGACATTTTCAATATCTGGTGGCTGGATAGTAATGTTTTGCTGAAGCTGTTGGCGTCTTGCCTCAGCCACATCCTCGTGTGCATGCCGACGCTGAATAACAGAGCGTATTTGCTGCTGATCAGGTGGCTGGAGCACAAACTGGCCATTCCTAAAAACTGCTTGGAAGCCAGGAATAATATTAGTGCCTCTTATATTAAACATCACAGTTCAGAAACACTAAAAACAAATAAGAAAGAGATAGCTACCAACTGTGAATAAACAGCACAAATCTAGGCAGAAGCAGAAGCATACTGATCAATACAAAATAAAAACAGAGAAATAGTCGAAACTGTGATAAATAATCTTCAACAAACCTTTCTATCTAAAAACTGACGTCTTTTGAAGATAAAAGATAAACGTACAAAAAACGAACCTGAAATGCACATAGAAAACGTGTTAGAAGACAGGTTGTAAACATAAACAAAGGGTTTAAGGGTTCTGCACACGGCCAAACTGACAAATAGTTCTTTCCCAAAACATTGTAGAGGAAAAAGAACATAAAGTTCGGAAAAACCGTCGTAAAGTGTACCATTTTAAAATTAAACAGAAATAAACAGATCTCACTTTCGTTGACGTATTTTGTGCGCAGCAAAACTAACGTACGACGACGACAATGAACCTGTAATGCAGACAGAAAAAATGCAGATAAACTTTCATTCAAACAGATGATGAGTGTGGATGTTCAACAGTCGTAAAGTTTACCATTTTTCTAACTATAATGAAAACAAATAAACAGATCTCACCTCGTTGACGTATTTTTTGGCGTTTTTGATTAAATATAAACAATCTCTATTGTCTATTGTCTAATTCTTTTGTATTTTGTTACGCTCACGTAGCCGCACTCAATAACAAATTAATTTGTTTACGTTCTGAACGAATTGGTTGCTATAGTTTGCCCGATTGTGGAAAACAATTTTGATTGGTTCAAAAGCATCACGTCAATCAAAACAATCAAAATAAATCAAAATAAATGCGCATTGTATAGGTTTCCCGAAAGAAACGTCACACTTCGATTACGTATCATGTATGATTACGTAACTTTAGAAAGTGTCTCTCGGCCTCTACCAGGTATTATGCGCATTGTGTTGGTCTCCCGAAAGAAACGTCACACTTAAATTACGTAACATTAAAAAAAGTCTCTCTCGTCTCTGCGTGGTTTTACGACAAAAAGGGAAAAAATAAGAAGGATTTGACCGTGAAAAAAAAACAAATATGTCACTCTCTAAAATAAAAACCGGATGCACAATCGCGAATTAGTATAATAAGACTAGTATCTCGCGTAAAAGTTTTTTACGACTTTGATTTCGAAAAGAATCTGCAGAAATACGACGCGTTCTCGTGTGTGTACCCCGTGACGAAAATTTCAATTACGAATTGTGAATGGGAAATGTACCCATGTTGTAGAGCTCGAAAAGCTGATCAAAAAAGTGTATGGGATCGTTTCGCTACGACCAACCGTTGCGGAGATATCGCTGATCAAAGATTTCGATGACGTCATATCCGCAGAACCAAATAAAATTGAGGCCCAAATGATGCGTCACCCCATCACCCGTATCGCTGACCCAAAAAACAGTCAGTTATCCCTATTGGTTCTGAGAAATTTCCCCAAAAACGTCGCGTTCGATTGGGGATGCAATGCAATGATTCCCCGTGATCATAAAACAACTGACGTCAAATGATGCCACGTGCTATTATACTAATCGTGAATGTGTCTTGCGTGGTCGAACTTCCGCTATATGACCACGATTAAGAAGATTTTGACCATTAAAAAAACAAAAACAAAACACTCTCTAAGTTAAATGTGTTGCACACGATTGCGAATTAGTATAAGTAGATAAATGAAATGGCTGTAAATGAGGACAAATTTCAAATGTGTGTTTCAGGATCGGGTGGTAATAATATTAGCATCAAGATCGTAAAAAGGTATGAAAACGGTGAAATTACTTGGAGTAACCATTGACCGCAGTCTTTCATTCTCTGTTCATATCATTAATATGTGTAAGAAAATGGATAATTTCGTGCTTTTATACGTAAATTCTCAGATACCCAAAAATCAATGCGTTTATGTAATGCTTTTATCGTATCACACTTTTAAGTATTGTCCACTAATCTGGATGTTTTCGCTAAAGGGGAATAACCAAAAAAATTGAGTCTACGCAAGTCAGACTATTCCGAGTATTGCTATTCAACATTGATACAACTCGAGTGAACTGTGCTGCATCTTGAACATTGTACCAGTTCACACAGTATGATTACGACTGCTTTAACTAATGTATATAAATTAATTCATTAAATCCAATCCTGAGTTTATGTGGGATTTATTCGTAACGAAAAATACTAATATGGAACTTCGTAATTTTGTCTTACTAGACTCCCAGCCAAACTTGAAAAAAATAGTATCGTATGTAGGGCTGTACTTGCGTGTAACAATTTACTTCCCGTGTTACCCTTGAAAGTAATCTCGACATAAAGTAATTTTCGACATAAATTCGGCATCACTTTATGCTGCAGCATAATAATTGAATTTAGTAACAACTTGATAGAACGTCGTAGAAAATTAATACACGAAATGAAATGTAAAGGTGGAGAATTTATTTATTTATTTTATTTGGTATTGTTTTACGTGGCTAACCTCACCAGTTGCTATTGCATCTGCTTTCCAGGAGGGGCCACGGCTTAGGTTGGAGGCTCCGAAGTATTTGACACTCTCATGAGTGACACAAACCCATCCAAGGGCCTGTGCTCTTCTGGATTACCTTCCTGGAACACTCGATGTATCATCTACCCAATTTCCCTCACATGGCATGGGTCGACCCGGCGCTATGGTACATTCACTCGCGCATGGTGAATAGCCGCCAAGGGGAATTGAACCCGATCTCTCGCAAGAAATACGAGAGTGATAACCACTATACTACGGCGCATTATAGAAGACCTTGAAATTTGCAATCTTGCTTGGTTAATTGTTTAAAGTGTTAAAAAAACTAAATATACGCCATAAAGATAATGAACCATCATAAGGTCG